>CM042867.1:7208938-7387671 GCA_023658055.1 Thaleichthys pacificus
AATTAAGTCATATTTTCACATATCAAGGTGAAACTTTGCAGGGTACTTCAGGGGGTGTCACCTTAAAGCCTATTAGTTTTGAAAAACCATCATTCAAAATGACATTTGATTTAGTGACACAAACATATTGAGGCAATGTGGACATTTACATAAATACACCCCTTTCAGCCATTTTGTTTTTGATTCAACTGTCTTAAGTAACGTTTTTAAATACATCAATGATACATATCTGTACAAAATTCCAAGTCAATTTGAATTTTGGTTTAAGAGAAGAGGGATTTTGAAGGTTTTCCCAAATTATCACTGTACAGGAAAATCCATCATGGTGGACCTTATGGGTCCTTGAGGCTTTTTTGTTCCTCGTGAAAAATGAGGCATGCACAACAAGTTTCAGAAGAATTGGAGCAATGGGGTGGAAATGCCATCACTTTGAAAAGTGGACATTTGGGCGTGGCCTGTGGCGCCCCCTATTGTCTGATGTGGGCCAGTCTGTGTTTGGGCGGTATTTGTGGCATGTTGTATCAATATGCCAAATTTCAAAACTTTTTACCAATGTGTTCATGAGATAAATTACAAGAATAATAATAATAAATATAGCTGCAAGCAGCAATGGCGGATTCCTCCTTCAAGATGGCAAAATGTTGTAAAATTGACAGATAGTTACACTGGGATTAACCAAAAGACTTGAAACTAATTTCTGTCAGAAAAAAAAGAAAAAGTTTAGGGCTCTGACTATATTAGAACCCACAACCCTTCACATAGCAGCCCTGCGTCTCATCCTACTAAGCCATTCACAGACATGCCAACCTGCAGACTCATTTCCGGGAGGTGGTTTAAAACTGTTGTAATTTAGTCCTATTTATATATGGGACATAAAAACGGGACAACGGGATGACTGGGTTGCTGCTGTAAAGAATAGCTTACTCGTAGTGCTTTAAAAAAGTTGTTTGGAAGGGAATTTCCAATCCTAGCATCAGTGGCGATGTGTTCTGGCTTAGGTTAACTTAAATGAATTTGCGGCAGGCAAGGGATCCACCTGAACAATCAATATACTTCATTCGAGCTAACTTGGTAAATATGACACTATGCCTACGTAGACTACAAGTAGCTAGCTACGGTGGTGAACCTGGCTTGTTTTGCAGTGGTTTACAGTCTCACTAAACAGATGATTGGAGTGTTGTAATGGGCTCAAATAAACACTATGCTATGTTTACAACCGGAGGATTGACCGGAAGACTAGAAAACCGTTCTCGTCAAAAAAATAAAAAATAAAAAAAATTTGCCGTTCACTGGTTTTGAACCTACAACCCTTCGTTTACCAGCACAACATATTATCAATTGAGCCATTCTCAGATCTTGACTTCCCAATGTTCAGTAACTGGATAACAAAATGAGACGTTTCTCCAATGGCAAGCATTGTCAGATTTGGTTAAAGTGCAACAGCTGTAATTTAGTTCTATTTGGGACAACGGGATGACTGGGTTGCTGCTGTAAATAATAGCTTACTCGTAGTGCTTTAAAAATGTTGTTTGGGGTGCCATAACTTTGTCATGGAAGGGAATTTCAAAATCATGCCTAGCATCAGTGGCGATTGTCCTGGTTTAGGTTACTGAAATGAATTTGTGCAACAGGCAAGGAATCCACCTGAACAATCAAATATACTTCATTAAAGCTAACTCAGTTGTGAATCTGACACTACCATGCATAGACTCCAAGTAGCTAGCTACTGTGGTAACTGTGTTGTTTTGCAGTGGTTTACACAGTCTCGCTAAACAGTGATCGGAGTGTTGTATGCTTATGGCTCAAAATAAACACTCATTGCTATGTTTTACAACCGGAGGATTAGACCGGAAAGACTAGAAACCGTTCTGTCCAAAAAATAATGTATTGCCTTTGACTGGTTTTGAACCTACAACCCTCCGTTTACCAGCACAACATCTCATCAATTGGAGCCATTCTCAGATCTGGACTTGCCATGTTCAGTAACTGGATAATAAAATAAGGCAAGCATTGTCAGATTTGGTCCAAGCTCAAACAGCTGTAATGAAGTCATATTTTCACATATCAAGGTGAAACTTTGCAGGGTACTTCAGGGGGTGTCACCTTAAAGCCTATTAGTTTTGAAAAACCATCATTCAAAATGACATTTGATTTAGTGACACAAACATATTGAGGCAATGTGGACATTTACATAAATACACCCCTTTCAGCCATTTTGTTTTTGATTCAACTGTCTTAAGTAACGTTTTTAAATACATCAATGATACATATCTGTACAAAATTCCAAGTCAATTTGAATTTTGGTTTAAGAGAAGAGGGATTTTGAAGGTTTTCCCAAATTATCACTGTACAGGAAAATCCATCATGGTGGACCTTATGGGTCCTTGAGGCTTTTTTGTTCCTCGTGAAAAATGAGGCATGCACAACAAGTTTCAGAAGAATTGGAGCAATGGGGTGGAAATGCCATCACTTTGAAAAGTGGACATTTGGGCGTGGCCTGTGGCGCCCCCTATTGTCTGATGTGGGCCAGTCTGTGTTTGGGCGGTATTTGTGGCATGTTGTATCAATATGCCAAATTTCAAAACTTTTTACCAATGTGTTCATGAGATAAATTACAAGAATAATAATAATAATAATAAATATAGCTGCAAGCAGCAATGGCGGATTCCTCCTTCAAGATGGCAAAATGTTGTAAAATTGACAGATAGTTACACTGGGATTAACCAAAAGACTTGAAACTAATTTCTGTCAGAAAAAAAAGAAAAAGTTTAGGGCTCTGACTATATTAGAACCCACAACCCTTCACATAGCAGCCCTGCGTCTCATCCTACTAAGCCATTCACAGACATGCCAACCTGCAGACTCATTTCCGGGAGGTGGTTTAAAACTGTTGTAATTTAGTCCTATTTATATATGGGACATAAAAACGGGACAACGGGATGACTGGGTTGCTGCTGTAAAGAATAGCTTACTCGTAGTGCTTTAAAAAAGTTGTTTGGAAGGGAATTTCCAATCCTAGCATCAGTGGCGATGTGTTCTGGCTTAGGTAACTTAAATGAATTTGCGGCAGGCAAGGGATCCACCTGAACAATCAATATACTTCATTCGAGCTAACTTGGTAAATATGACACTATGCCTACGTAGACTACAAGTAGCTAGCTACGGTGGTGAACCTGGCTTGTTTTGCAGTGGTTTACAGTCTCACTAAACAGATGATTGGAGTGTTGTAATGGGCTCAAATAAACACTATGCTATGTTTACAACCGGAGGATTGACCGGAAGACTAGAAACCGTTCTGTCAAAAAAAATAAAAAAATTGCCGTTGACTGGTTTTGAACCTACAACCCTTCGTTTACCAGCACAACATATTATCCAATTGAGCCATTCTCAGATCTTGACTTCCCAATGTTCAGTAACTGGATAACAAAATGAGACGTTTCTCCAATGGCAAGCATTGTCAGATTTGGTTAAAGTTCAAACAGCTGTAATTTAGTCCTATTTGGGACAACGGGATGACTGGGTTGCTGCTGTAAATAATAGCTTACTCGTAGTGCTTTAAAAAGGTTGTTTGGGGTGCCATAACTTGTCATGGAAGGGAATTTCAAATCATGCCTAGCATCAGTGGCGATTTGTCCTGGTTTAGGTTACTGAAATGAATTTGTGCAACAGGCAAGGAATCCACCTGAACAATCAATATACTTCATTAAAGCTAACTCAGTTGTGAATCTGACACTACCATGCATAGACTCCAAGTAGCTAGCTACTGTGGTAAACCTGTGTTGTTTTGCAGTGGTTTACACAGTCTCGCTAAACAGATGATCGGAGTGTTGTTATGGGCTCAAATAAACACTCATTGCTATGTTTTACAACCGGAGGATAGACCGGAAGACTAGAAACCGTTCTGTCCAAAACAATTTTTTTTGCCTTTGACTGGTTTTGAACCTACAACCCTACGTTTACCAGCACAACATCTCATCCAATTGAGCCATTCTCAGATCTGGACTTTGCCATGTTCAGTAACTGGATAATAAAATAAGGCAAGCATTGTCAGATTTGGTCCAAGCTCAAACAGCTGTAATTAAGTCATATTTTCACATATCAAGGTGAAACTTTGCAGGGTACTTCAGGGGGTGTCACCTTAAAGCCTATTAGTTTTGAAAAACCATCATTCAAAATGACATTTGATTTAGTGACACAAACATATTGAGGCAATGTGGACATTTACATAAATACACCCCTTTCAGCCATTTTGTTTTTGATTCAACTGTCTTAAGTAACGTTTTTAAATACATCAATGATACATATCTGTACAAAATTCCAAGTCAATTTGAATTTTGGTTTAAGAGAAGAGGGATTTTGAAGGTTTTCCCAAATTATCACTGTACAGGAAAATCCATCATGGTGGACCTTATGGGTCCTTGAGGCTTTTTTGTTCCTCGTGAAAAATGAGGCATGCACAACAAGTTTCAGAAGAATTGGAGCAATGGGGTGGAAATGCCATCACTTTGAAAAGTGGACATTTGGGCGTGGCCTGTGGCGCCCCTATGTTCGACCTAATTGTGTCCTATATTTAGGTGTGGGGGTACTCCACGTGGATGTGTATCAATGTGCCACAAATATCTAGAACATTTTATAAGACCAGAGGGATCTGAAGATATTGGGGCGCAAGATAGACAATGAAACAATAATAAAATATTGATTGGCTGTACCGAACAAACGGTTGTGAGGATCAAAATTATTTTCGATAACTTTTGTGAGGCTTGGTCTGAAGATTATCTCTGGTAATTTTGAGTAGGCTTTCAAAGGGTTTTGATAAAACCGGAAATGGCGGAAATTCTATATAACCGGAAATTGACGCCATGGTGTGCGTGGAACTCGGCTTGATCCAAGGAATTCATCGGTACCTCATTTTTGACAATCGGACATGCGGTTCAAAAGTTGCGTGTGTAAACACAAGTCCAACTTTGACCCATTGGTGGCGCTAGAGTGCCCAGGTATGAGACATGACACTTTGTGAATTGGACCAGGGGACTGTCCCCAATGAGTGTGCCAAATTTCACAACTTTCGACCAAGCGCTTATGGGGGCTGCCATAGACACCCATGACGGAAGAAGAAGAATAATAATCCCACCAATTACAATAGGTGCCTCGCAGCTTCGCTGCTTGGCCCCTAATAATCCCACCAATTACAATAGGTGCCTCGCAGCTTGGCCCCTAATAAAACTAACAATAACAATAGGTTTCCTCCTTACGGAGGAATCCTAATAATACCACCAATTACAATAGGTGCTTCGCTGCTTGGCCCCTAATAATACCACCAATAACAATAGGGTTCCCTCCTACCGGAGGAACCCTAATAATAATACAACCAATAACAATAGGGTTCCCTCCTACCGGAGGAACCCTAATAATACCAGCAATGGCGGGTTCCTCCTCAACATTGCAACGTTTTTCAGAATTGACAGGATACAGACATGTATTTCATACATGTACACAACATTTCAAGACAATTGGAGCAATGGCTGATTTTAAGTATTTTTTTAATTTTATTTCACAAATTGTCACTGTAGAGAAAAATCCATGCTGTTGACATTATGGGTTCTTGAGACTTTTTTGTTCCCCATGAGAAATAAGGCATGCGTACCAACTTTCAGACATGTTGGCCTGACAGGGTCAAAATGCCACCAAGTGTGTTCTGTGCTCTGGTCAGGCACACCATGCAGAGATCCATCCTTTAAAAGCTTTGACTACAACAATAACTTCATGAAAGTGAGGATACACTTTACAAAAAACATACCACATGCGGCAATACTGTTTTCAAAGTTCCCCGGGACTGGTTTGAAAACCATGGATATTGGAACTCATCCTGAATTGACCTCTCTCTAGAATCTCAGTTAAACACAACTGACAAGAGTCATGCGGGCAACTGGCCCAAGGTAGAGCTAATGTCTATCTATATGTAAAGATAACATCCAAGCTGGCAATTTTGGCAAATTTGACTGCAGTTATTTTTTACACCTAGGCTCTACCTACCTAGGCACGTAGGCTACTGCATTATGGAGAAAAATAACTTGCTAAATGAAATAAATGTCTGTTAAATGTCAAATCCAACTAAAAGAGAGTTCCAATTCAATTAGATTGTTTTTAAATGTAGAGGTTTAAAAGGCTACCTTTTCCTAAATTGACATGCACAAACTCAGAGCACTGAGTTTCAACATCCATTTACACATTTTGTCTCTATTTTTTACTCTACTCTTAGCGCATGACTGTTTAACTTGATGTCAGCACCTCTCTGTCATCAATTGTCTCTGGAGTTGGCGGTGGGGGCTTCTTATCCAACCAATTACACCCCTGAACATATTAATGGCCTACTACAATTGTAAATATCCTTTGGACCTCTTTTGCAATTGGGCCTTGATACAATCTAATGTAAAATCTAATCTTTTCTGGCCATTCTGCAGTTTGTGGGGACTTTCCACACCAGCACACTTTTACCATCTCCTGTATTCTGCATTATTACACTTTTTCTTTGAAACTTTCATGTAGGCCCATACTATAGCAGTTACGGATATACACAGAGGAAACTCATGAGAGTGAATTTGAGATAATGGTAGAGGGAGGATGTTGTACCTTTGTGCTTCTCTTTTTCGCCAGTCCTATGAAACATATCTGGACACCACTGCTTTTGCCTTTTAGTGTTTGCAATGCTGGGAAGAAAACTACAGTTTTTATTTGATTATACGTTGCCCTGGAACAAACGCTGCACCAAAAATGAACATTGTGTAATAAATGGCACCCTCGATTAAACGCCTCCCTCCAAAAATCAGAAAACGGTTATTTAATTGGTTAAATTAAAACACAGTATTTATTACAAAAGTAATTCACAAGTGTAGCGTACTATAATTCCCATGAAGCACTGGCAGGCACAAGTGTCTTCCTTGCTACAGGTTTATTTGAAGCTTCTTCTCCAAATCCACCGTTAAAACTAAACTCACGCTGTAATGAGAAAATAAAGACCACATTAGCTTAATATGAACATACAATGACATGTGCATCATGTAAATAACGTTCACCAAAGTAAAATACAGACACAAAACAACATACTTTGTTTGCTGGATGCTGTAGCGTACACAAGGGAATAGAGGTTTCCTTAGATTGCTAACAACCTCTATAACAACCTTAAACGTATCACTTAGAGTGAATGTGCATAAAGCTCCAGGACCTGACAACATCCCTGGCTGTGTTCTCAAGGCCTGTGCTCCTGATCTGGCAGGGGTGTTCACTGACATCTTTAACCTCTCCCTGTCCCCGTCTGTTGTCCCCAATAGCTTCAAGGGGGCCACCATCATCCCAGTCCCTAAGAAACCATCAGTGAGCTGTCTCAATGATTACCGCCCTGTCGTACTCACTTCTGTTGTGATGAAATGCTTTGAGAGGTTAGTCAAAGACCACATTTCATCCTGCCTGTCACCTGCATTAGACCTACTCCAGTTTGCATATAGGCTGAACAGGTCTACAGATGATGCTGTAGCTTTGGCCTTGAACACTGCTCTCTTTCACCTGGATCAGAACAACATATACGTGCGGATGCTCTTCATCGACTTCAGCTCCGCCTTCAACACCATAGTACCATCCAGGCTCATCATGAAACTACAGGACCTGAACATCAGTCCTTCCATGTGCAGCTGGATATTGAACTTCCTGACAGACAGGCCACAGGCAGTACGGCTAGGTAACATCACCTCAACCAGTCTAACACTCAGCACTGGTGCCCCACAGGGTTGTGTGTTAAGCCCACTGTTGTACTCTCTGTTCACCTATGATTGTGCAGCCACTAACAGCTCCAACACCATCATTAAGTTTGCTGATGACACCACCATTATCGGTTGCATCAAGAATGGTGATGAGTCAGCCTACAGAGCAGAGGTGGCAACAATGACATCCTGGTGTCAGCATAACAGCCTGTTGCTTAATGTAGCAAAAACCAAGAAGTTGATAGTGGACTACAGGCGGCTGCAGGGAGAACATGTACCCATTCACATCGAGGGCACAGCTGTGGAGAGTTTTACGGTACTGGTCTAGGGGCTGCCATTGACTCCCATGGGTAAAAAAAAATATATATATATAGCTGCAAGCAGCAATGGAGGGGCCAAGCAGTCCAGAGCAGGACATGGCCTCCATAGCACTTGTGCAACAATTAAGTCACAACAACCTGTTGCACTCATGCAACACACCAAGTTTGTTTGAAATATCTGTTTGCGTTCAAGAGTACCGAGTGTTCAAAGTGTTCATTTCTGGTATAACACCGCAGGCCTCCTCTGCTCCTCGTGAGAACAAAGGAACCGAAGTTTGGTGACAATCGGACAAATGGTTGTTGAGTTACGCTCTCACGTCTCGTTTGGCGGCTTTGCCGCCGCCTTTGATCGGCTCTACCGAACAAACGTTTTTGAAAATGGAAAATACATCTGATACCTTTTGTGCAGCTGGGTCTGAAGATAATGTGTGCCAAATTTGGTAATCATTGGACAAAATTTGGGGCGTGAAAAAGGTTTTTACACTTTTCCATAAAATCCAAAATGGCGGCCGCGTCAATTCGGTTGTTATGAAATATTATCGAAGGTCAGGCTTGTTGTTGATATCTCAAAGAATTGCTGATATATGACTTCACTTCCTGTTTGGCGGCTTTTCTGCTGAATTTGATTGGTTGTACCGAACAAACTGTTGTGAGGGTCAAAATTCTTTTCGATAACTTTTGTGAGGCTTGGTCTGAAGATTATCTCTGGACGAAGATTTGACAAAAATTGTAGGAGGAGTAGGCTTTCAAAGGGTTTTGATAAAACCGGAAATTGCGGAAATTCTATATAACCGGAAATTGACGCCATGGTGTGCGTTGAACTCGGCTTGATCCAAGGACTCCATCGGTACCTCATTTTTGACAATCGGACATGCGGTTCAAAAGTTGCGTGTGTAAACACAAGTCCAACTTTGACCCATTGGTGGCGCTAGAGTGCCCAGGTATGAGACATGACACTTTGTGAATTGGACCAGGGGACTGTCCCCAATGAATGTGCCAAATTTCACAACTTTCGACCAAGCGCTTATGGGGGCTGGCTTAGACACCCATGACGGAAGAAGAAGAATAATAATACCACCAATTACAATAGGTGCCTCGCAGCTTCGCTGCTTGGCCCCTAATAATACCACCAATAACAATAGGGTTCCCTCCTACCGGAGGAACCCTAATAATACCACCAATAACAATAGGGTTCCCTCCTACCGGAGGAACCCTAATAATACTAACAATATCAATAGGTGCCTCGCAGCTTCGCTGCTTGGCCCCTAATAATACTAACAATATCAATAGGTGCCTCGCAGCTTCGCTGCTTGGCCCCTAATAAGAAAAGGTAGAAACACTTAAGTGGCTTCGCCGCTTCGCGGCTTGGCCACCAATAATAATAATAAGAAAAGGTAGAAACACTTAAGTGGCTTCGCCGCTTCGCGGCTTGGCCACCAATAATAATAATAAGAAAAGGTAGAAACACTTAAGTGGCTTCGCCGCTTCGCGGCTTGGCCACCAATAATAACTAGAGAGGGTACAATTTCTGGGGAAATTGTAGGGTGTGCTTGCTTGCGTCGGTTGCACAAGGTCCGTTTTTTAATGAAATTTTTACAACTGATATTTCTGTATATTTTACATAAAAATGCATACGTATTATTTATAAAGATTACATAGATTTAAAAGCATCTTTTTTTTGCTGCTCATTTACAAATCAAAATACGAGTGAAGTGTAGAATGAAATAGATGTCTTCTCATTTCCCCTGCAAGAGGCAGCCTCATAGCTGAATCAAAACGAATACATTTGGCAAGTTAAGGTTAGTAGTTAGATAGACTTTTGATTTAAGTAAGGGGAGTGCCGAACATGTTCTGTCGCCGTTTGACTTCCTACAGCTGTGTAGATGTTTTTGTAGTGTCTCGCGTAGGCTACAGCGTTGCAGTGAGCAACACTGGTTTGAAACCACAGGTAATGATAGACTAAAGTAGATGTGGGCCTACTTCCTTAATAATATCAGCTAATATTGTACATTACATTTCACAATTGTGTTTCACATCACAAAGTAAAATGAGTAAATAGTTATCACCCTGGCCTCTTTGCTTGTGGTGTTTCTGCAGCTGCCTTGCAGTAAAGCTATAGTTAGCCTAGCTATCCCCCAAGTTAACAGATGCGAAACGAATGTTCTGCTAAAGGTAGTCACGCGTGTTTTCGTGACGTTAGTGACGTTAGTAACGTCAGTGACAGTGGCTAGCAAATTAGCCACCGTTAGCTTCACTTTTCGCCACAAAACTTTACTTGAGCCTAAAACCATGCAACGGAACGTAAATCCCAATACAAGCAACTCAATCGCTACCAAGACGAAACTTTTGACACCTAGGTTGTCTATGTAGGCCAAATATTGACTGAGTTTTAGGGGGGCGAAAATAAACATTAATAATAATCATATATAGCCTATGTGAGAGAACAAAGGTTGTGCTCTCGCCGAAGGCTTGAGCACACCCAATAATAAAACTAACAATAACAATAGAGTTCCTCCTTACGGAGGAATCCTAATAAAACTAACAATAACAATATGTTTCCTCCTTACGGAGGAATCCTAAATAGTTTTCTTTTAACCTTCACAATGTGGGGGGTATGAGACAGCCCGACGGTTAAAAGAAAATGCTTCACTTTGTTTTTGTATGCGGTAAAGTTGTCGCAACACGACGGTGGGTCGAAATGACTGATGGGTCAGAATGACCCGAAGATAATATAAGGGTTAACAATCCAGCTCGTTTTATGAAACGTAACACTCATTTAACTCATGGTTACAATGGTAAACCAGCACAACAATGACAATCCCACGCAACAAAACACTACATTCTAAGCAGACACATTAAAAAAACGAAATTCATTTGTATTTCGAACAAACGGCAAATTTATCGGCAAATTTTTACATTATTTACCGCCTTGCATCATGGGAATTGACCAGCCAATGAGCCACGCTATCTTCATTTTTTCACGTCCTTATTTCGTTCTTCAGTCAGTTTGACTGTATAACCTTCAAATGCACAATGCAACCCTTCTGTCTGCTTCTTTCTCAAGTAGCTTTTTCGTTTTTTCCATTAATACTCCAATTGATAATTATTAGTATAAGAGTATAGGGCTTCAAAATGTTTTGGCAGTAATTAAGGTTACAGCTTCAGTACGAAAAAAGATTCAATGTGCAATGCATAATAGATTTTCCTAGACATGAATAATTAGAATGAGATGGATCTAAAGAATTTAACTTGTAATGTACTTAAAAATTATTTTGACTGTTTTTGCTGTATAATAATAGAAAACGTACATCCTACTCCAGAAGAAATGTATAAAATGTTCTGTTTCGAAGCATACTTCTTAAAAGTATATCAAAAGTGAACTATTTTCAAAGCATACTTAAAAGTACATCAAAAGTGAACTATTATCTAAGTATACTTCTTAAAAGTATATCAAAAGTGAACTATTTTCAAAGCATACTTAAAAGTATATCAAAAGTGAACTATTTTCTAAGTATACTCCTTAAAAGTATATCAAAAGTGAACTATTTTCAAAGCATACTTCTTAAAAGTATATCAAAAGTGAACTAAAAGTGTACTATCCATATTTTAGTATACTTATAGTATACTTTAATATACTTCTTTTTTGTAAGGGTATGACGTCATTGACATTTTAAAAGGCTTTATAGAACAGAAAGGCAACCTTAAAAAAATCTAACACCCAGCAGTGTTTATTTTTTTGCCTCCCCTTTCGAATTCAGAATTCAAATTACTAGACAAAAAATGATATCCTGAGAAAAGTGGATTTTGAGGGGTATAGCTCCATAGACCTCCATTCATTCTGCACTCGCTCGTTAGTGCCCTCATATGGAACTCAAGCGGGATCTCTGGTCGTAGTCAGTCCTTCACTAACCAATCAGCATTCATTAGCAGAATGCTAGCGTGTTATGGGCAACAACGACTCACCCTGTAAGAAATCGAAAGGACATAAGTACTCGTTCATTCAACTTTTGAACTATAATCCATGTTAAACATGCAAAAACTACAATCAAATCTGAGATTTCTCAACGAAAATCAGGTGAAAGAGACCAATTTAGCCGTTTAGCTCCATAGACTCCCATTCATTTTGCACTCGACCGCGATCACTCCCAGTGGAACTCTGGTGGAACTGCAACACAATTCGGTACAATGGGGCTTAATAGGGAGTGGGCAGGCTCTCCTTAAACAGTCTCTGCCAATCTGCTCAAATCTGGACCAAACTGTTTAATTGAATTAAAAATGTGTTAAAGAAAGGGTTTTAGCCCGCCTCTTCACTAACGGAAACCCTAAGTTTAACTATAAATAAAGTAAAGTAAGCAAACAGCGCTTGATCGGCCATGACTGACGTCAACGCAGCAAACACGAGAAGCTGGAATGTCCGACTTCACAGAGTCGTTTTTAACTCCTCCCCGACTGCAAGCGACTACTCTCGCCGGTCGTTTCATGCAGCCGCAGTCCATGTCGAACGCACCTATTCTGTGGCTAAATCTTCTGCTGGTGCTGTTCTCTTTGCAACCTCGTTCCATATCCCGCGGCAAGAATGACAGCTTTCATCGTCTTAATAAGATCACACATATTTATAATATGGTCACACTATTAAATATAATGTGTTGACTTCACAGTCTGGGTAAACTCTATACTATTACTTAGTTATTCCAGCGGTTACTCCTGCTCTAATTCTGAAGGCGAATTCGCAAAACGGAAATGCTATGAGGAATATCGTGGCCATTTTCACAGTACTAAGAGAGGACTTTCGACCGGAGGTCTACGTAATGTCGTTCGATTCGCTTTGAAAATGATCTCCCCATTATGATTTAAAATACTTTCAAGTGTGCATCAATGTGCTGATTACATTTTAAACACATGTGTAACATTCAAAGAGAACTGGGACACATTTTTTTGTTCCAAGGAGGATAGTGAACATTTTGTTTACTTTCTTAGTTTATCAAGCAATGATCAAGTTCTTCCGCAGAGCAGCGCCACCGGAAGTTTAGTGACATCGTTGATAAACTGATGAATGAATCTTTACAATTATACGTAGCTTCTTTCATATCAAACTTTGACAAACTGTATTATAAAATATAAGTCAATAGAAGCATAGGTCTGGACATTGTAGAATATGATGCATTTGGCTCTGGCATACAGTGTATTCATTGTGTCAATGTAATTGAGAAATTTAACTTAGTGGTAGGAGTGTCTATGTAAAAAAGATACAGGAAGCATAGAAAGGAGGTCATACTGTGTTATTTTTCATAGACAATACCATAGGTTCAATCGACACTTTGAGACCTGCAGACCAAAAAACTCAGGTAGGGTTGTTTGATTTATGTTTTCTAAAAAACATATCCCCCCCCTCCAAGAATCTCATGGTGTTTCTAGAATTTAGTGACTATAATTAGGGTTTGACGGGTATAAGAATAGTTACTTTCTCTTCTAGATGTCTGTCTGTCCTTTGTTTCGTTCAACATTTGACCTTTGGGATATTACATAATAAAGTACATTGTAGCCTAAAGATGAAAACATTTTGATAGATTCAACCCTTACTCTTTTCGTTTTTACTATTCTATTATTCAGCAGCATGAGTCAATGGAAACAGATTCAGCAGCTTGAAATAAAATATCTGGAGCAAGTGGACTATCTGTATGATGACAACTTCCCTATGGACATTCGGCAGGTGCTTGCCAACTGGATTGAGAGCCAGGACTGGTGAGTGTATAATACAGGGCTTTCAAAACCTGTTCCTGTAGACAGAGCTATCATGATCCTGTAGTTTCCATTCCAACCCTAATCCAGCACACTTGATTAAGCAAAATGTATTATAATAATTAGCTGGTTGAAATGCTAAATAACTGGAATTGGAGTAAAACATAGGGGAACATAGAACAGTGGTTCCTGCAGGCCCTGCACCCTGGGGGGGGACTTTGCTCCATCAGTTTTATTTTATGCCCCCTTAGCTTTAATAGAGACAGTAATGAAACACCTTTGAGATTTTCCCACATAAAATATTTGAAGCTTGTTATCTGATCCAGTCTCTTTTCCCACTGCACAAACAGCATTAAAACATTGTTCTGAAACAAAGCGGTATTGGACCACCATGGACATTGACGTTTGTTGTGCCTTTTCAAGAGATTTATTTATCCGATTTGAACTTCACGGCTGTAGGCAATGTTAAAATCGGGAAAAGAGTAACATTGTTAACACACAGCTAGGTTCCCTTACAAAAAATAAGTATACTTCAAGTTTATTTTGTAAGTATACTTAGTATAAAAAGTATACTATTATCATGGTACTTAAGAGTATACTAGCAGTGTACTAGCAGTATACTTATTTATATACTATTTTTGTACTAAGTAAACTGAATTGTCCCACTTTTTAGGTCATTTAGTATACTTTAAAGTACACTTATAGTGTATTTGAGGTTTACTTTTGAATACTGTAAAGTAGCCTGTGTTGTGCACTTTCAGTTCATAGTATATTTCCTAAAGTACTTCAAAGTATACTTTGGAATACTCTAAAGTAACCTGTGTAGTGCACTTTCAGTTCATGAAGTATATTTCCTAAAGTACTTCAAAGTATACTTTGGAATACTCTAAAGTAACCTGTGTAGTGCACTTTCAGTTCATGAAGTATACTTCCTAAAGTACTTAAAAGTATACCTTGGAATACTCTAAAGTAACCTGTGTAGTGTACTTTCAGTTCATGAAGTATACTTCCTAACGTACCTCAAAGTATACTTTGCAATACTTTAAAGTGCACTTTCAATTAATGTAAGTACGTCAAGAAGTAAACTTAATAAATGTCAATTTACTCTGATTTAGTAATATATATTAATGTTTAGGGGCCCTTCACACACCGCTGATCTTGCATCACTTGGCGAGAACGGGGGCCTTTGACAAGTGACACCACAGATCCTTATCTGAAAGAAGCTAATTATTGTGTATACCCTCATATTGAAATAATCCAGCTCCTCTTATGAAACGTAACACTCATTTAACTCATGGTTACAATGACAACTAGAGAGGGTACAATTTCTGGGGAAATTGTAGGGTGTGCTTGCTTGCGTCGGTTGCACAGGGGTCCGTTTTTGAATGACATTTTTACAACTGATATTTCTGTATATTTTATATAAAAATGCATAGGGCCTACTTATTATTTATAAAGATTACATAGATTTAGAAGCATCTTTTCTTTGCTGCTCATTTACAACTCAAAATACGAGTGAAGTGTAGAATCTCAGGGCTCTCAGGTTTTGAAGACAGGCAAGAGTGACATTCCCCCCCCCCCCCCAGGGGGTCCAAATTAATTTATTAATGAATTAATCTTTGAAAGGCAGCAATGATTAATGCATCCATGGCCAGGATATATTTATAAAATATGACATTATTTTAAAAGTGACCTATAACATCGACTATGCAAAACACTTAAATGTATTTAGTGCTAATAAAATTATTACGCCTATTTGGAAAGAGATGTTTATAATGTGACAATATGTCAGTCATCGTGTGATAACGAAAATAAGCCTAGGCCAATTATATATAACAGACGAAGTATTGCAAGCTCCGTCAGCGGTATCGGGCCTATGTTCGTCCGGCACTGGGTTCGAACCTGCCACCTCTGACATCCCAAATGCCACCACTACCAACTACGCCAACGAAAAGCTAGCAATCCGTTGATGCGGGTGGCCTGTTACATACCTGAGGAGTGAGTTTCACCGATACACACTGGCTACATCTATGAACTACTTGTTCTGAGCAGGTGTTGTCAGTGAACAGGCTGTAAAACTGTTGGTTAAGACACTCATGAAAAACTGATGCTAATTATCTGGTAAACATTTTCTAACAGCAGTCAAGTTGTCATTGTTTGTGTCAAACAAGTTGTGAATATGTTGTAACAGTAAAACAGGAGATCATGACTGCGCTCAAAGTGATGCTCGAGCTCCAGTGGTTTGCTTTGTAGGTGAACAAAACTTTCAGAAGACGTTGTAGCAGAATCACGAAAAATTACAGGATATGCTTTTTTTCCATTGGTTGTTGCATAAAATCTTACCCAGATACAATGGTGCTATTTTCCGATTGGCTATTGTATAGACCCTTTCTTTTTTTTGATTGGCTGATAAGTGGCAGGCTCAACTAAGAACTCCAGGGGAGACGCGCTTGATTCCTGCCGGTTCCATAGTGAGAGCGGCCCGGCCAGAGGAATTTTGGTTGGGTGCTGCGGCATATTAAATATATTATTATAAAAATAAAAAAATCTGCGTGAGAAATACAATGTGTGGCGGGAGGGCGTGACAAAAGACCGAAATGAGTGACTGTCACGCTCAATGCGTGACACTTGAGAGCCCTGCAATAATTTCATCTTTCAGCATTCCAACGCATTTTCAGCAGGAAATGCCTTTCTAGTTATTGGGTGTGCTCAAGCCTTCGGCGAGAGCACAACCTTTGTTCTCTCACATATATATTATTATTATTAATGTTTATTTTCACCCCCCTAAGGATCAGTCAATATTTGGACTACATAGACAACCTAGGTGTCAAAAGTTTCGTATTGGTAGCGATTGCGTTGGTTGTATTTTTATTTACGTTCCGTTGCATGGTTTAAGTAGAAATTGCGTTTCTGTGGTGAAAAGTGAAGCTAACGGTGGCCAATTTGCTAGCCACTGTCACTGACGTTACTAACGTCACTAACGTCACGAAAACACGCGTGCCTACCTGTAGCAGAACATTCGTTTCGCATCTGTTAACTTGGGGGATAGCTAGGCTAACTATATCTTTACTGCAAGGTAGCTGCAGAAACGCCACAAGCAAAGAGGCCAGGGTGATAACTATTTACTCATTTTACTTTGTGATGTGAAACACAATTGTGAAATGTAATGTACAATATTAGCTGATATTATTAAGGAAGTAGGCCCACGTCTACTTTCGGAAACGGTAGTCTACTATTTCACTGAAGCATTAGCATAATGACATTAGCCTCTGTTGCCCGGGCAACACATACTACATTGGTCTATGATGCATCTGTTTTCAGTCGTTAAAATAAACATTTCTCACAAATACATTTTCGTTGTAGGATTTATTATGACATTACATTACAAGTAAACGATTTGTTGGTGAAATTATCGTTACCTGTGGTTACAAACCAGTGTTGCTCACTGCAACGCTGTAGCCTACGCGAGACACTACAAAAACATCTACACAGCTGTTTAGGAAGTCAAACGGCGACAGAACATGTTCGGCACTCCCCTTACTTAAATCAAAAGTCTATCTAACTACTAACCTTAACTTCATTGCCACAGCCTAAACTTTGTCAATCTGTTCATGAAAATAATTAATTTCAGCCTAAACTGTACAATGGAACGTTAAATCCAATTCAACCAACGCAATCGCTACCAAGACGAACACAGCAGTAGTCTACTGTAGGCTACTGTAGTAGTACAATTTACCGGGGCAGCTTCTCCACACAGGGCTATCGCACTTTGCGTTGTTACTGACAATGATCGCTACCAGTGAGCTTTTTATGAAAGCGATTTTCCACTAAATAAATGTCAAGCTTATTTACGTTTTTGGGGGCATAATTTCAGTTAGCAGATGGTACTGTTTGAATCGCGATTCCATCTTCTACTGCCGGTGTTACGTCCCAACTGGTTCCCAATTTAACTGGTTCCCCAGCTGTGCGTGCACCTATCAGTCTGCCTCCATCACCAGATTCGTCACAAATTCGCAAACATATTACTGGCGATTTTCAAGTCGGATCTCATATTTGCTGCGGCAAATATGAAAGTAGGCCTATAGGCTACGTGCGCACTACATTAGGCTACCATTCGCGACAAAATAAATGGAGACAAAATTAAACATTTGCAGGCTCGCATGAAGTGGGATTCGATCGCACTAGAGCAAAAATACGTGCGCACCAGTAGCGGAGGGAGGGTGGGGGCGCCGAAAACCCCGGGCCCCGCACCCGAGGGGGCCCCCGATCTATGTTTTTTTTTCATAATTTCTCTTTGGCAACAAAACGTTGATTGTATCCATGGCAAGCAATTTTACTAAATATATATAGGCCTACATTTTCCGAAACATTTTTGTCACCCTGATGCTGCTCGGAAAGTTAGAGCGCTTGCGGAGTTCTATTCGGAGGATCTGTCTAAGGCCGATGATGTGGTTGACGAATTTGTTACATTTCGTAGGCTACTATGTACCGTGAGCTGAGCATGTAAAAACATAAACTAAACACACACAGCATCCTACCATTTCTTATTGACAACGACATGGACCGTGCTTTCCCCAACCTTTCCATTCTCTATCGCATTTACTTGACAGTTCCGATAAGCAGCGCTAAGGCAGACTTTCAGCCGTCTGAAATTGATAAAGAGTTTCTTGCGATCAAGACTGGGAGAGGAGCGCCTGTCCAACTTAGCGCTGCTGTGCATCGAGAGGGACATCGTCACATCGAGATTGACATTAACAAAGTAATCGCCAGATTTGCTAACGATAAGAACAGACAGATGATGATTTAAATAGGCAAGGGCATTTGTTGTGGCCTATGTCTGCATAGCCTGTATTCTGCCTTTGTAAAACTAAAGTTAAATAATGTGTTTGTGTTTCGACTTGTGTAGGCTATGAGTTTGCTGGTTTTGAATATCCCAATAGATGTCAGGTCGGAAAAGAAAATGATTAGTCTAATGGAATTTTAGTTCAATTGTAGCATGCCGGCTGTAGGTGGCCTACTGCAGTGCGCGTCACACGTCATGGGAGCTTGGTTCGCGCGTATAGCTCGACCCAAATTGTTGCTGAAAGAATTGTTATATAGGCCTATGTTTGTTTATTATAAGTTGTCACTGTTAGGATGACTATAGGCTACTGTCTTTAACTTCATTTTGGGGGGCTTATGACCTCTTCGTTGAATTTGAATATAATGTATTTGGTGAATGCGAGCCTATACTGGCCTACATTTTGTTCGCACATTATGGGCTATGATGACTGAACACATTTATTATTGGCTAATATGTGCTGTTCACAATAGAGGTTGCCATTGGTTACTTTTTATTGTTGTGTTTTATTGCACTGCAAAATATTAATAACAGGGGGCCCCCCAATCCGTTTCCGCCCCCCCTGATACACAACCCTTGCTCCGCCCCTGGTGCGCACCATAGTCCGTTGATTTACACCGCGAGCTACACCAGCTCACAAAAATCTGCAAAATCGTTACGTATTTGTTAACTACGTTGGCCTTCAGGTAACATTTTGATTTGGCTTCTTCTGAATCAACTGGTTCCCATAGACACTACCCGAATGTAGGCTACTATGCACGTATTTGGGGTTGTTTCGAGGCAATAGCCTTATTTTCCACGACATCACAGCTCCTTCTGACACCACATATTAAAAATTCATACTAAGAACGTCGCTGCTAACCCAGACAATACGATCAAAATACGCGTAACACAACATGGAAACATTCGTTTCCTATGCGATTTCGTGTAGCCTATGGCTGAGTGTTTCTTCACTATGTCTTTTGAAATCAATTCATTTCATAATTGTATATTCTGAACAAATGTAGTGAGCACTACATTAAAGCCATTCTTTGCTTTGTATCACGAGAAGGGAAAACTTAAAAGGACGTTTAAATCATAGAGATTAGGTCAATTTTTACACCGGTCTGCCAAATGTATTCATTTTGATTCAGCTATGAGGCTCCCTCTTGCAGGGGAAATGAGAAGACATCATATTTCATTCTACCAGGGCTCTCAAGTGTCACGCATTGAGCGTGACAGTCATTCATTTCGGTCTTTTGTCACGCCCTCCCGCCACACATTGTATTTCTCACGCAGAAAAAAAATATTTATAATATATTTAATATGCCGCAGCACCCAACCAAAATTCCTCTGGCCGGGCCGCTCTCACTTAGCCTGGCTCTGCCGTCCTACGTACTTCCGCTCAAATTTATTTGCTTCTGTACATAGGTCTGGCCATGAGGTCCGTAAGTCAGATTCTGCCGGTTGATTTTCTACCTGTCCAATAAGCGAACAGAGGGAGTGGCTGAGAACGATGACGTTGGTGTCGTGTGCTAGTTTGTGTTGTAGTTCCGTAATGGCGGCGGAGAAGGATGCGAGGAAAGCCATTCGGTCCGTTGTGGCAACGCTGCCGAATATCCAACAGCTAAAGCCGGAGCAAGAACAAGTTTTGCTGAGTTTTGTTGGTGGCCATGATGTTGTGGCCCTCCTCCCAACAGGGTTCGGGAAAAGTTTGATTTTCCAGCTACGGCAGCTAGCTCTGTTACAGTAGTGGTGAAGGAATTGGCTAAGGCGAACGCTAGTGATTGATTATGGTAGATCAGAGTGGCTCTGGGCAGATCCAATAGTTTTAAACTTCAACAGAGTACCCGCCTACAAGGAAGTCAACGCTTGTCAATGGAGCGAGGCCAGACTCTCTGTACAAATGAAATGTACGAGAGTCTGTTTAGGACCAGGCTAGCTCTCACTATGGAACCGGCAGGAATCAAGCGCGTCTCCCCTGGAGTTCTTAGTCGAGCCTGCCACTTATCAGCCAATCAAAAAAAAGAAAGGGTCTATACAATAGCCAATCGGAAAATAGCACCATTGTATCTGGGTAAGATTTTATGCAACAACCAATGGAAAAAAAGCATATCCTGTAATTTTTCGTGATTCTGCTACAACGTCTTCTGAAAGTTTTGTTCACCTACAAAGCAAACCACTGGAGCTCGAGCATCACTTTGAGCGCAGTCATGATCTCCTGTTTTACTGTTACAACATATTCACAACTTGTTTGACACAAACAATGACAACTTGACTGCTGTTAGAAAATGTTTACCAGATAATTAGCATCAGTTTTTCATGAGTGTCTTAACCAACAGTTTTACAGCCTGTTCACTGACACACCTGCTCAGAACAAGTAGTTCATAGATGTAGCCAGTGTGTATCGGTGAAACTCACTCCTCAGGTATGTAACAGGCCACCCGCATCAACGGATTGCTAGCTTTTCGTTGGCGTAGTTGGTAGTGGTGGCACTTGGGATGTCAGAGGTGGCAGGTTCGAACCCAGTGCGGGACGAACATAGGCCCGATACCGCTGACGGAGCTTGCAATACTTCGTCTGTTATATATAATTGGCCTAGTCTTATTTTCGTTATCACACGATGACTGACATATTGTCACATTATAAACATCTCTTTCCAAATAGGCGTAATAATTTATTAGCACTAAATACATTTAAGTGTTTTGCATAGTCGATGTTATAGGTCACTTTTAAAATAATGTCATATTTTATAATTATATCCTGGCCATGGATGCATTAATCATTGCTGCCTTTCAAAAAGTCACTCTTGCCTGTCTTCAAAACTTGAGAGCCCTGTTATTGTTCTTAAATTGCAGAAAATACAGAAATGAGAAAATACCCGCAAGCTGAAATGAATTTCAAAAATGTGTGAGTCACACAAAAGAGGCAGTGTGGAAACTGAACTGCATCATCTAACAACGCTAAGAGCTGAAATACAATGCGGGAGAAGCTGAAAGCTGAACTGTTAAACAGAAGAAGAAGTAGGCCTAGGCTAGCTAGTCATAAAAAGAATATTATAGTCTTAACAGCTGAAATTATAGTTGGGATACTAATAGCAGTAGCAGATGTGTGCATTGAGTGCGTTTACTCGGCTTTCTTAGTAGGATTCAATGTGTTGATTGAATGAAACATACAGCAGTAGGGCCGATACAGGAAGACACGGCGACACTTTGTTGCACAAGGATATATGGTGCAAGTTTTGTCCGTGGAGCATACAACGATTAATAAAAATAATCATGTAGACGCGCTTATTGAGTAATCGCATAACTAATTACACATGTAAACTGAGTCGTATGGCATAAACCGACAATTGCTAGTAATCGGGTTTCTCATGGTCAAGTAAACGCAGTCAGTGGCGTAGTAGAATAAAACAGTTCCATTAGCAATAGTAGTAAAAGAGATATTAGCAGCACCTGCAGAGTCACCTCTTGTAAATTGTATTAGGTTGAAATACTATCAAACTCTGTCTTGTGACTCCACTAATCAGCTAATACCAATCACCTGTGTGAGAGACTGAGTGGTGCAATCATAGCTGCACCATTACCGTGGCAACAACGTAATGGTGCAGCTATGATTGCTAACGCGCTGAGGGCAGAGAATAACAGAAATGTAGCTAAAATCCACACCTCAAACAAGTTAACCTAGACGCAAAACTATACGTCCAATCCAAAAAATAAGGATATTTTCCGAGACCCAAGACTCTGCCGAAACCAGCGATGTCCTTTATATTTCTGTGCGGTCAGAAATACGACTCTACCGGCAGTTTCAAAATCTTGTTCTTTTTGCTTTCTCTGACAATTTTGTCACCAGATTTGCATTGGTCTCTATGGGGCGAGAGTTGGACTTTTGGCAATTTGGCAAAAAAGTGCAATACAGTGCACTTACATCTGTAGTGCACTCCGTCGCTGAGTAGTGCTGTCTCAAATGGAACACTTAAGTTAACCACTTGGCGGGAAGTGACGGACGCAAATCTGATTGTGACACCCGCGAATCTAAGGCGAATCTGCTCGCGAGTCATTTCGTCCGCCATTATTTTAGAAATGAAATGAAAAGCTGCTGAAAGGGCTCCTCCTCTTCCGCTACGTAGCCAATATGGCGCCCGTTTAGGGCGAGTAGTGTCCATCGTTGTACACTGCATTTTTTGACCGTTTGCAGTGCGTCATCCGGGTACTTTCAGTGCACTGAACTCTGCTGGTTCTGTCAGTGTAAGCGCCCTAAGCACTGAAAGTCAGTGCTCGAAGTGCACAAGTGCGCGGTAGTAGACACAGCCTAAGTCTCGCTTTCGTGGGGCTCTGAACAAATGTGTACGTCTGTTGGATTCAACAGACAACTGTCTACGACCAGCACAAAATTAGCTATCTATTGATCCAAAAACGAAGCATGAAGAGCGAAAATTGTGGCAATGCTGGCAAACTAGAAATATTTTTTCAACGACATCCGAAGCTCCCTCCACTCTAAGCGTTTTAGTCTGCACTCTAGGCTTTCACGTACACACCCATGTAAATCTCAGAAACGGTTTGAAAAAGTCATGAAACAATCAGTGATATTGAAAAACGTTGAATAGATATCAAAAAGCTGATTTTTTAAAAATAGTTAAGGGTTTTGTCAACATTTTAAAGTTTAAATGGTGGCTCTAGCTGAAAGATTGAGGAAGAAGAAGGATTTGGAAGTTGAAGAAGTTTTAAGAAGTTTGAGAGGATTTGAAAGAAAACTCCATTGGAAAACCATGTTAAAAATATTATGAATATTGATTTATATTAATTCAAGCATAAGAAGTACAAAGCTGAAAAGTCATAGCAGTCATAGCCTGAAACGGCTGATTTTTTTGATAGCTGAACGGTTTTAATAGCTGAAGATTTGAAGGCGCTGAAAGGTGTCTTGGAAGAAATAGAAGAAGTTGAATAAAGATTCAAAGAACAATACTTGGAATGCTGAAGCACTATTCCAACAATAAAGATTCAAAGAACAATACTTGGAATGCTGAAGCAGCATTCCAACAATAACTAGAGAGGGTACAATTTCTGGGGAAATTGTAGGGTGTGCATGCTTGCGTCGGTTGCAGGTGGGTCAGTTTTCCCTTCTAGTGATATTTTCAAGCATTTAGCCTACTCATATTTCATTAAGAACACCCTTTGAAACAAGCGAACCCCCTTTGAAACAAGCTACTTGTAACAATGTTGTCACTGGCAGTATTTCAGATGGAATTGCGATTCAAACAGTACCGTCTGCTAACTGAAAATATGCCCCCCAAAACGTAAATAATTTTGACATTAATTTAGGGGGACATGGCTAATTCAAAAGAAGTTTGCTAGAGGCAAGCTAGCTGCTGTTGCTAGCCACACTTCACTGATTGTTTGAAAGCGCCGGAAATTAGAATGTTTCTTTTGACATAATAAAGTTTAGCCATAGCTGGGACATTGAAGACAGTAGCCTACTACACACTGCCAGTGGGCGAGCAGAGTCTGACTCTGAGGCTAACGTCAAAACAAGAAGCGGTCTCACTCAAATTCCAAGTTTTACACAACTCACAAAACTATGCTGACCCGCTGGCTGTCTTCGCAATCGCCATATCTTTAGAACACTGCTCTCCCTTTTGATGTAGAATTGACCCTGGTACGAAATAAAGAAAATACTCATCAGACGCAGATCGACAACAGCTGCTGCAATCGTCCATGGAGGCTGACGGAGCTCTCACGTAGCAAACAAATCAAAGTTTTTACAGCAACCTACATTAAAATCTCACCACCTGGCTGTCTTCACAATAGTCATATCGTCATAACATTTCCCTCTTTCTGTTTTTTCGTGTAAAATTGAACTATAAAATTACGAAAATACTACTATGACGCTTTCTAGCATGGCTGCCGCCTAAAAGACTAGGCGGACTCACGGGCGACTCGCTCAAATTACAAAGACTTTCACGACCTAAATCAAAAATCCGAGATGGCAGTTCCACTCGAAATCGCTTTCTCAACAAAGTCCAATGGCTGGGAATTTTTGGTTGGTGGTATTTTTCACTCATAATCTAAGCTCCAACTTGCGTGCTAGAACGTCTCTATCACGTTGTATCCATGCGTCGTTGCTAACGTGTGCTGACGTAGTGATGTAGGCTAGCACTGAGTACCCTTAGTTGACAGAAGACACTTTTTGCCACACAAACGTTGTAACCTCCTAAACTGTGCAACGGAACGTAAATAAAAATACAAGCAACTCAATCGCTAGCAAGACGAAACTTTTGACACCTACGTTGTCTATGTAGTCCAAATATTGACTGATCCTTAATAGGGGTTGGAAAATAAATAATAATAATAATAATAATAATATATATGTGAGAGAACAAAGGTTGTGCCCTTGCCAAAGGCAAAGCACACCCAATAAGATATATGTGAGAGAACAAAGGTTGTGCCCTTGCCGAAGGCAAAGCACACCCAATAATAATAAGATATATGTGAGAGAACAATGGTTGTGCTCGCCGAAGGCACCCAATTATTAGTATAAGAGTATAGGGCTTCAAAATGTTTTGGCAGTAATTAAGGTTACAGCTTCAATACGAAAAAAGATTCAACGTGCATTGCATACAATATTTTCCTAGACATGAATAATTAGAATGAGATGGATCTAAAGAATTTAACCTGTAATGTACTTAAACATTATTTTGACTGTTTTTGCTGTATAATAATAGAAAACGTACATCCTACTCCAGATTTTTTTTTTTCGAAGCATACTTCTTAAAAGTACTTTTACTTTTATCTAAGTATACTTTTTAAAAGTATATCAAAAGTGAACTATTTCAAAGCATACTTAAAAGTATATCAAAGTGAAATATTTTCTAAGTATACTCCTTAAAAGTATATCAAAAGTGAACTATTTCAAAGCATACTTAAAAGTATATCAAAGTGAAATATTTTCTAAGTATACTCCTTAAAAGTATATCAAAAGCGAACTATTTTCAAAGCATACTTCTTAAAAGTATATCAAAAGTGAACTAAAAGTGTACGATCCATATTTTAGTATACTTATAGTATGCTTTAATATACTTCTTTTTTGTAAGGGTTGTTCAACTTTCAACATCACAAAATAAGGATGGATATCAGAATGTGGCTTTGTAAAAAATGTTAAGAAGTTAAAACACAAAACAAAAAATACACCCCAGCAGAGGCCAGTAGCCCCAGCAACACCAATGAGCCCCAACTTAATATAGGACTACCATCTCCACCAGCTGCAGAATACTTCACCCGCCCGGCGGCAAGCAAGGTCAGAAAAGTGGCCCCACAGCCCACCCCAGCTCCTCCGACTGCTCCTGTCGATCTTGGAACAGAGCCCAGGTGTAGCCTAACTTCAAGCATACCCCACTCGGATGTTTAATAAAACTCCAAAACGCTCGTTTTGCAGAAGCTGGTTTAATGGTAGAGACTGGCTGGAATATTCAGTAGTTGCTGATGCTGCCTTTTGCCTTTCATGTTGGAAGTTTAGTATTGGGTCTAGGCTAGTGCTGACAAAAACCTTTAACGAAACTGGCTTCTCTAACTGGAAATCAGTGACGGAAAGCACAAAAGGCTTTGCAAGACATGCATCCAGCAAGGAGCATTTAAAATGCAGTGCTCTCTGGAAGGAATACTGTGCTTGTAGTGCTACAGGAGCTGAGGTCTCCACACTTGTCAACAAGAGGCAACTGGCAAGGAATCGCTTATATGCAAGTGCGGAATAGTGATTCGTAAATTAGCCTAGGACCAAAAACTTGAAAAAGCTGAATTTTTTTAATTTTTTTTACTGGTTAACATAACTGGTTTGCTGGATAAAAAAAAAAATGAACTGCCAATGTTGTTCAGCAAAGAAGCCTAAGTAAGACAAGTTCATTAATGACTAGCTAGGTAATGAGATTTTTGATTCTCGCAAACCGGGCATTGAAGGAAGTTGAAATGTGCTGGTGAACTGAACAGGATCCAAGGATGTGCGGTGAAGGCAGGTGAAGTTAATTGAAATGATTTGCTTTTTTTGAAAAAAGAAAATGCTTATGAATGTGACCATGTTGCAACAGGATGTTGCCATTGATCACATCCATATCAGTATCCTAGTTTCAACTGATAATGGCGATAGAAAAGGCTGCTCAACATTAACACGGTTGTAGTTATATTTTGCAAAAGCAAACTGGTCATCCAAACATTCATGACATGAAGTTGAAATGCGATAAGTGTATTGCTCGGATGAGCAGCACACGTTGGGGAAAATAGGCACATAAAATGCACAGCTTATGGGAAACTCATTAAAGACAAGCGGACTCTGCCTCAAGTGAAAAGTATTGCAGGCCACCAGACTCCATAGTCTGCCGCCGGAATCAGAATAGCAAAAGTGAGAAACACTTATTCTGTAATTAGAGGCAAAGCCCCAAAGGGGCTGCAAGTCCCGATTGTAATAGTTGGTTTTGTTCTTCTTTTTCTTCTTCTTCCCCACTGGGAGTCTATGGCAGCCCTATGAACATAAGTAGGAAAATGATGCAATTTGACACACTCATAGATATGACCATGAATAGTATCTGGACCAACGGTGGGGTCTCAAGGACCAACTCTAAACAACAATTTTTATATTAATATTTGTTCAAAATTTATGATGTTGCAAATTAATTTAAGAATGTTGACTCAACATGGGATCAGAGGCTGTATCTCGGCCATACTTTGATCAATCGTAATGAAACTCGGTACTCTTCATCAGCAGCATGGTCAGAGGATCCATGCCAAAAGACGAACCATCAGTCCACCATTTTTTTATTAATCATATTGTTTTATCCTTTAACATGTGTGGTAGGGGTCATTCATGGCATACCCTCTAAGTATGTGAGAGCTTTTAACACAGCGCCACCTAGTGTTCTAGATATATAAAATGTGTGATGTAAAAACAAATATACACATATGATACCGGTGCCAAATAGATACTTTTAAAACGGCACCGGTGCCTAAACTTTCAATTTTGAGCTGTGCTTCTGAACCTATAATTTATTCATTCATGTACATTCTATTTATCCTCTTCATGTTCTTTGGGCTCTGTATTGCGCTTGCTGCGCCTTTGGTGCTTGGCCCCGATGATTGCTGATTGCATTTATAGTATTGCAGGTGATGCTGTGTAGGCTACTCAACCAACTCAGGACAGTTTAGGCTCGTTTCATGGAGGGTGCATCGTCCTGTGCGAACTTGAAGTGTTAGGTCCTGCTCATTGACATACATGCGGATGAACTAGGGTTACATGCACATAACGGCATGACTTTTCTCTATCTTCCATGTTTTTGCTGTTATAGTCAACAAATAAAAACAAACTTTGAAACCACTTTATTTTTGCCATATTAGCATGTTCACAACCACTTGCTTTGAACATCTGCTCAGCCACATCGTCTCTGGAAGTTTTGACAAATGTATCCAGCAATCCTCGCAGTGACTTCTTGAATTCTACATTCTTCTTCAAAAAAGCACTTGACTTGTGCCTGCAAAATCGTCCACACTCTAGTGCAGTCAACATTTTTCTCCTTCCTCGCAGTGAGTGATGCAATATAGAAAAAAAATTATAATAATTTGTTATATTTTTTTCCTGCAACTTACATTTTGCACAAGGAATGAAAATCATAATAATATGTTATATTTTTTCCTGCAACCTACACTTTGCACAATGAATGTAATTTTGGAAGCTGTTGGATGAATAAACTATTATATATATGAAAAATAAAGACCAGGTGCGAGGCCCTATACAGTTGCACACTTGGCACAGCCCTTGCGATGGCTTGTCTGCAGGGATTTGATTTACATTGCTTTGCTAGGCATCATAAAATGAGGACACCTAATTGCTCAACAATATTTTAACTGGCAATTGAAAAATACGTTTTTGGGGCATATTGTCACAAATAAATCTGATTTATGTATTGCTATTAGTCTCCAGCACAGATATGGCCAGAACAACAGTGGGACATGCAATTTTAAATATGATTCAAAGGGTTTTCTTAATTTTGCTATGGATGAAATATTGACTAGCATGTAATATCAAGAGAATATAAATTGGATACTTTATTTTCATTTTCATATTTTTATTATCTACTGCAAAACTCTGCCTGCATGCAACTGCACACAAACTTCAATTAAGGCAACACCGAATCAACTGTTAATGACATTTTAATCACTAGCTGCATCACGGGCAAGGCATCAAAGACACATGGACTGCAGTATCAATACACTATATTTCCAGGAATCACTGTGTGTATCAGTGTGTCACTGAATGAATTATCCGACATCTCAATCACTGGCTACATCACGGGCACAGGCACTACACTAGTCTTTTAAATATGTAAGTATATATTTATTATTGATGAAGATTGCACAGCTTAAAAGTATATAACATACATTTGTGGCTTCTTGTTTAATGGTAAGGCTAACTCATTTTGCTATGTACATAGCTAGCTGAAACTGACCCAAAAATACAAGGTGTTTATACCGCATTAAGACAGTAAAAGTAGGCTTACAGTAGCCTATAGAGTTACCTACCGTTAAAGGTTGTTCAGACAGTTCGTGGAGTGAAAATGCGTTTAAGCCTGCTACCTGCTTTCGATATTACCCCACCTTAAACACAGCTGGTAGGGTGGACTGCCAAAAGCTGATTATTTCAGTTGTGCTCTTTTTCTTTTCAAGATGTATGTAACCTATGTGACTTTAACAAATACATACAATCAGATTTGAGTTACCTCCAACCAGATGGCTTTGCTCTAACCATTTTCTCACTAACGCCTATTTGGGCCTGTTTTTAGGGTACCTTTTCACCAGGGCCGGATGCAGCCTGCTTTGACTGGGGGGGCAGTGAACATTTCTGGGGGGTATCATGATTACGGTATCATGATCCTGGGTTTGATGTGATGCTGGATAAGGACCTCCACAGTTTATGCGAGGGCGCGCAGCACGCAAGTGAAATTTTTGGGCAAAATAGTTTTTTGAGCTTTATGTAAAATAAACATAGCCGTTTTCCAATTGGTAAAACCTTGTCTACTGAAGGTGATGTCTTTATCATTTCTGGCTCCAAATTGTCGACAGGGGAAGCAGAAACTGCATCTAGCTTGGCTGAGTACTCTAACCAAGTTCGAGAGCGATGCCCTAGGACCTTGGCTGAAAATGCGCATGGGGTACGTTTGTAGAACAGGCTGCATTGGATTGCTGTCATTCAAACCATGCTCACCTTCACCCACAGCAGCGGTAACGTTGGTAGGCCTACCTAGAGACTGAGAAGTGCTTCCACTAGGACCAGCACGCTCTGCCTGCTCTGGAGTATGAGTTTAATATCCCTTGTCGCAAGGACAGTAGTAGATGGTTTGGGGATCAGAAATCGATGCATGATAAAAGGTTTTTCTTTGTACAAACGCAAAGAACAATCGATGGCTAACCAAGCTAAAAGACTACTGTACTGTTAACGTCTTACTAACCCGTGTATCTTCTATAAAAACAAATAAAGAATATAGCTGCAAGCAGCAATGGAGGGGCCAAGCAGTCCAGAGCAGGACATGGCCTCCATAGCACTTGTATAACACCGCAGCCCTCCTCTACTCCTCGTGGGAACGATGGAACCCAAGTTTGATGACAATCGGACAAATGGTTGCTGAGATATGCTCTCACGTCTCGTTTGGCGTCTTCGCCTCCGCCTTTGATCGGCTCTACCGAACAAACGTTTTTGAAAATTTATAATCCATCACTTTTTTCAAACTGGGTCTAAAGATCATCTGTGCCAAATTTGGTAAATATTGAACAAAAATTGGGGCGTGCAAAAGGTTTTTACACTTTTCCATGAAATCCAAAATGGTGGCCGCGTCCATTCGAATTTTATGAAGCGTTATCAATAGTCAGGCTTAATATCTCACAAGACATCAACAGACAAAGACATTACTTTATTAAGGTAAACACAACAGTTATTAGCCAAAACACGTTTATGCTTCCTGCCACGCCTTCTTTTAGTCACATGACACAATCTTTGGAGGACATCCTCAGAATAAGGTTCCGAGGCGGCGTACCAAATTTGGTGTCACTGCCTCAAAGAACTACTGAGATATGACTTCACTTCCTGTTTGGTGGCTTTTCTGCTGAATTTGATAAAACTTCCGAAGGACATCCTCCCACCAACCAAAGCTTTCGAAGTATGGACTGACATCCATCCATCCAATCATAAAATAGAATCCACAGAGCATTATTGTGGTAAAATACTTCAATGGGGTGTACTCTCTGTGTTGGGAAGTTTGTTGACATTTGTTGTTGGATATTAAGTCATTTTAGCTAAATTGATAGAGTATTAGTTGAGCATTTTTGTAATGTTATTCAACTCAAATTAGTTTTTTCAAATTTCAGGAGACTGAGGAAGTATATTATTTCTTGGTTTTAGAGTTTAGAGCGTAATTTATTAAAGTAGCCTTGTCATCTTCAGTGGCAGTACTGAGTAGCTAGCTAGCAGCATGGGCGAGATTACTTTAATTACATTACCTTACCCTTGTTATATACATTTGCATTAGGTTGCTAGTTGGATTAATGATACATTTGAACATAAGTACTTGAACATGTTACACTACATAGCTAGTGCTTGTCCTCCCCAATTCTTTGAGTCACCAGCCATCACTGCAATCAAGTATAACGTTGTCATTTAGTGGCTGTATTTTATCTTAGCCATAGCTTTGATAACAACTTTAGGTAACTAGTTATCCAGTCACAAGTACAGTAGCTAGCTGGTTTCAGTCATTTAGCTTATAAAACTCTGACTGAAACAGTCTTTTGACCAGCTGATGTATTGGCCCTAGTTAACTCTGTGTAGGCTACTTACAAACTACAGGATTTTAGTTGTGTTGGCGTAGAAGGCATTGCCTTGTTGATTGTTGAACCATTGAAGAGCAGGCTTTTCTGTGGAATAGTTGTTTTTACACAGTGTTAAGAGGTGGTCATTGCGTTTGTGAGTTGGTGGCATGGGTTTGCATTCCAGTGTCGGATGCCCCTAAATCTTTAAGGAAAAGAAAAAGCCCCCCCCCCCTTGCAACAAAACCTCCTAGAAGAAACACTGGTGCTGATCACGACACTTGAGAATGATCACCAACTCCTGTCATCATCCAATCACAGCCCCCCCTCACACGCATCAGTATATGTTAAGTAAATGCGCCAATTCGCCAATTAGCTACCATTATGAGAAATGGCTTAAAATGATACACTTTATATACACACAAAACCAAACCCACACTTCTGCGGCAGGCCACCTTTTGCCCTGTATTTCATAGTGACAAAGTTGGCAACCCTAGTGTTGACACCTGTTACACCAGGTGCCATTACCTGGATACACACAGTTAGGCAGAGCTCAACCGGCTTGGGCCACTGGTGTGTTGGAGTGAGTTTAGAGGGGTGAATGTAATCAAATCAAATTGGTTAAACTCACTCCTCAGTAGTATAAATACCACCCACCCACGGCAGGAAAGAACAAACTTTTCAGTGACAACGCTGTTTTTCATGGTGTTCAGAGGTAGTTGTCAGTGGACCCGGGTTTGTGTCCTTAACAACACAATTACTCATACCAGAGACCATAACACCACATTTCACAGATGAGGTGGTATTTGGTAGTTTTTTTGCCTCCATACTTTGCTCTTTCCATCACTCTGTTCATTTTGGTCTCTCACAGCACCTTTTTCATGCTTTATTGGACAGTTTCTAAGTGAAGTGTGCCAGGAAAGGCCAGCAGGCAGGGAGAGGGAGAGAGAGGGAAAGACATGCAGCAAACAGCCAAGGCTGGATTCAAATCCAGGCACCAGTGCTCTCTTTCTTTTTAATAATGTTTCAAATCAGTTGATTTAGGTAAGCCTTAGATTTGGCCAATGTCTCGCACTTCTTGTTTCTTAGTCTTATAATGGCTTGCTTGACTTTCATAGGTACAATTCTGGTCCTCATAATGACAAACTGCTGCAAGACACTCACACAGGTTATCAAAATCCTACAATGAATACAACTTTCTTATACCTGCTTTAACATAGCAATTAGTCACAAATGAGTAATCACAGACACCTGTTTAACATTTTGTCCCAAACATTATCATGCCCTCAAATGGGGGGCTGTGTAAAAGGTCATTTCTACATGTTGAAACCAGAATTTATGAAAATATCCTTTAATAAAACCTGAGAATGTGCACTTTAACGACTTGAGAATGTGATACAGAACACTGTCAAATCTGTGCTCTCAGGGACACAGCTGCAAACTATGAGTCCATGGCTACAGTTCTCCTCAGCAATCTCCTATCTCAACTGGAGAGACACTGTTCCCAGGAGCTGAACTTCCTGCAAAGACACAATTTGAAAATCATCAACCAGCAATTACAGGTGCCAACTTATTAATTAAACCTACAATACATTTTACAATGTCTGATAGCGAGAATACAAATGTATTTTCAATGTCAGTTCTTTATTATGTTTTTATTATATCTTTATTATAGTATGTAAAGAGTAATAATGCTCAGACATTGCAGTAATGTACTCTATATAATACTAATACTAGAATACTAATACTTTCACTTGAAACTGAATGGCATAGTTTCCATGAGATTTGAATAGAAAAAGAGGCTCTTCATAAGCATTGGGATTTTTTTATTCATGTTCACAGGTGTGTGGTTTAATTCTTGGAACAGTTTCTCATCAACTGACAGGAAAGAAATACATTTAGCATACCAACGTGGAACTTTGAGGTTTTAACAGCTATTTCCTGTGCTTGTGTGTACATAATATGATGTTTTTCAAGAGGAAGTGTGAAAGCGCAGGTTTAGAGGTTTGGTGCAGGGTAGAGGAACTTCAGCTCTGAATGTTTACAGGGCACTTTTGTTTTCAGTCCCCTTTGGCACCTGCCAATGGTATAAACATACAAACAGAAACATGTTATGTGAAAAAATTATTTTATCAAAGCAGTTCGTAATAGTAACATAAAATGTTTTGAGAATTTGTCAAATTTAGAATAAAAGAATTGTTTGTCTATGATAGCATTGTTTGCTCAAGCAACCTCAGCATTTAACATTATTTCTGTAGGCACAATTTTTGTCATGACAAAACATCATACTTCTTACTCCTTAAATTGTTAGTGTAGAAATCTTGCTTATTTCTTTTACATTTACATTTATTCATTTAGCAGACGCTTTTATCCAAAGCGACTTCCAAGAGAGAGCTTTACAAAAGAGCATAGGTCACTGATCATAACAACAAGATAGCCCCAACACATTGCGAATAGCCAAACATGAAGCATACATTGTGAAAAGCAAATAATTGCCAATGGGGAGATACCATAAGAGCATGTAGTTAAACAAGTTACAAATTAAACAACATGAACCTCAAAAGTGCAAGAGTGTACCTGTAGAAAAAAAGCAAGCAACAATAATATAATTCACAGCGAGTACGAGAAGTTAAATCAGTTACAACTAACCAACAAGAGCAACAAGTCTCTCAGTAAGAGTCATTGTGTTCCTGGGGGAAGCTAACATCAGGACCAGCAAATCATTCCTAAGTACCGTTGTACTCCCGGAACAAGTGCGTCTTAAGCCTTTTCTTGAAGGTAGGGAGACAGTCAGTGTCTCTGATGGAAGTGGGGAGTTGATTCCACCATTGGGGGGCCAGACAGGAGAAGAGCTTGGGTTGGGAGCGGGGCGCTCTTGAGAGGTGGGACCACCAGACGGTTATCAGAAGACGACCGTAGGTGGCGGGTGGGGGTGTAAGGCTGGAGAGACTTGATGTAGTCGGCAGCAGTCCCGTTCACTGCTCGGAAGGTCAGTACCAGGGTCTTGAATCTGATACGGGCCATGATATTTCTATCATATTTTTACATAAAGTCTACTGTTAAATTGCTTGCACTTGCCAGAAGGCATGAATGGCGATTGCAATAGCTTGTGAACAGAATGGCATGGACAGTGAAATGCACAGGTGCATGTTGCTTGGAAACCTGTCACTAAACGTGTCAGTGAGGCAACATGATTACTATTTGTGTACAGAATGTGTATTAATTTAATGTCCATTCTGTCCATTTATTTTCCCTGCTTAGGGGAAATATAAGGATAACCCTCAGCTCATGGCGGGAGTGATTTCTACCTGCCTTCGAGAAGAGCGACGTATCATCTCAACGGCCTGTATGCAGGAGCAGGTATGACATATTTTTATGGAGACAGATATTCCTTTATTCACCCTTTAATTTTCCATTCCTGATAATTTAAGAATGAGATGTTAAACTAGTAGCAGTATTTATTCTGTTCAGTATTAGTTGACATAATCTATTTAACATCACTAGTTGTTAAATGACAGGTGAAAGTACCACGGCAAGAAAGTATTCAGAATTCAGTCTCTTTTCCCAAAAATCTCTTTGCATGATAAAAATGGACATTGGAAAAAATAAATGTTTTACTCCATATGCCTTCATAGCCTATTCTAAAAGTAATGTTTAGATGCAAGGATATAGCTGTTAATGGAATGCTAGTAATGTGATACACCTGTCTTTTTTCATGCAGTTTTTGCCATCATTTAGAGTTGATTAGATGGTGTAGTAAGAACATGGAAAAAAATATTACAGGGTAATTTTTCACAGGGTCCTTTAGAAAAGTCAATGCAGAACTCGGAGGCCATGGAGAGGCAGAAGAACATGGACAACAGAGTTGCTGTGATAAGGAGTAGTGTGCAGGTAACCAAGTTTTCTGCTGTTCTAACTAGAAGTGTTCAGACATTTGACAGGATGCATTCTACTTACACAGTAATACTAACAATTAACACTATGCTCTTGCTTAGAAGCAGAAAGAGTAAACATAGATCAGCAATCAAATAAACATAGATCATCCAGTTTTGGATTACAGTTGTTTGGATCTGTAGAACACAACAACTGTAATTCATTTATCTTCTGAGGCCTAGTTGTAAAAGAGAAGAATGGAGTTCACCACCCTCAAAAGGTTTAGTGTTTCCTTGAGAACGCATCCTCATTATCCATGCAAAAGAAAAATGCCATTAGCAGTGAGGAACAGACCAGCTGTTGATCAAGTGTTGCTTGCAGCTGTTTTCACAATCTTGGTGTAGGTGACAGGTCTAATTTAAGGAGTACCAGGGGGTATGGTTGGGGACCAAAAAGTAAAACAGTCTTTGGTTTTCCTCATTGTTTAATTTCTACAGATGATGGACCAAGCTGTAAAATATTTAGAGGACATGCAAGATGACTTTGATTTCCGTTTTAAAACCCTTCAGTCTCGAGGTGAGCCTGTGTGTGTATGTGCGTGGCTTTATTTCTGTAACATTCCACTGTCTTGTTTACAAAAAGATAGAATACCACACATCACACCCATAATTGCACTGGTTAGCTAGCTTTAGAATGTATTTTGATTATTGTATTTATGTCATGTACACACATACAATATAGGAAGCGAAATCCCATTATAACTGTAAATAATTTGCATCATTGGCGCGGTAATTTAATAACCATTGTGATGGTGAAGTGTTTGTTGTAGGGTACGGAACTATGAATATGAAAATGTTATTAATATTGAATTGAACACTGGTCACCCTTTTCATATCAAAGGCTGATCAGAATCAGAATTTGGTTTAATCGCCTTGTAGGTTTACACAAACATGGAATTTAATTTGGCAGAAAGGTGCAAAGAATAAACATATACGGATCTTGAATTAAAAGTAAAAAATACAATATTGTAACTCATTCTAAGAACTAAACAATCAAAAAAATTCTAACAATTTTAATATATATAAAAAGAATAACTAGAGAGGGTACAATTTCTGGGGAAATTGTAGGGTGTGCTTGCTTGCGTCGGTTGCAGGTGGGTCCGTCCCCTTAAGTTTTTCCTATCTAGTGATATTTTCAAGCATTTATCCTACTCAAGAACCCCCTTTGAAACAAGCGAACCCCCTTTGAAACAAGCTACTGTAACAACGTTGTCACCGGCAGTATTTCCGATGGAATCGCGATTCAAACAGTACCATCTGCTAACTGAAAATATGCCCCCAAAAACGTAAATAAGCTTTACATCTATTTAGGGAGAAATGGCTAATTCAAAAGAAGGCTAGCCAAACTCGACTAAGTGAGGGGATTGTTTTTAAGCGCCGGAAATGAGAACGTTTGTTTTGACATAAAGTTTAGGCTGTGGCACTGAAGCCAGCGACGCACCACACAAGCTTGAGTTTAAACTTTGCATTCTTTAATGTGACATTACTTACTGTACATGCAAGTCTTGATTTGCTTAAATGTACATGTATGATACTGCTAGTAGTAGTACACCACGGCACGATACGATACTCGCTGTGCAACAGCACATCAATCCATGCGTCGTTGCTGACGTGGTGACGTAGCTAGCACTGATTACCCTTCATTGACTAAAGGTACTTTTTTGCCACAAAAACGTTGTAACCTCCTAAACCGTGCAACGGAACGTAAATAAAAATACAAGCAACGCAATCGAGACCAAGACGAACATTTTGACACAGGCGTTGTCTATGTAGTCCAAATATTGACTGATCCTTAGGGGGGCGAAAATAAACAATAAATAATATATATGTGAGAGAACAATGGTTGTGCTCGCCGAAGGCGTGAGCACACCCAATAAGGTGCAAAAGAGATCAAGGTGGCTTGGGCATAGTGCAATGGGTGTCAGATGGACTTGTCATAGATAATAGTTAAATGTCAGTGGGAGTCCTTGGCCTTGTTGAAGAGGCCAGTAGCAGATGGAAAGAAACTGTTCTTGTGGCGTGAGGTTTTGGTCCTGATGGACCGCACAGGGTGATGAGGGTGAGTGTGAGTGCGGCTGTGTTTTTCCGGAAGTCCACATTCATCTCCACTGTCTTAAGAGCATTGAGCTCTAAGTTGGTCACCAGGTTGTCAGCTTCCCACCTATAGTCAGCTTCATCCCCACCAGATATCAGCCCAATGAGGGTGGTGTCGTCCGCAAACTTCAAGAGTTTGACAGACGGATGACTGGAGGTGCAGCTGTTGGTGTACAGGAAGAAGAGCAGAGGGGAAAAGATGCAGCCCTGAGGAGATCCGGTGCTGATGGACCGGGAGTCAGTGACTTACGCTCCTAGCTTAACGCACTGCTTCCTGTCAGACAGGAAGTCTGTGATCCACCTGCAGGTGGAGTCCGGTACATTCAGCTGGGAGAGCTTGTCCTGAAGTCCACAAACATAATCCTGGCATAGGATGCATGTTAACTGCGTCGTCCACAGACCTGTTGGCTCTGTAGGCAAACTGCAGGGGGTCCAGGAGAGGGTCTGTGATGGATTTGAGGTGTGCCAGCACCAGGCGCTCAAAACACTTCATTACCACAGAGGTCAGTGCGACGGGTCTGTAGTCATTATGTCCTGTTGGCCTTGGCTTTTTGGGCACAGGGATGATGGTGGAGGACTTGAGACAGGCTGGCACATGGCATGAATCCAGGGAGGTGTTGAAGATGTAGGTGAACACCGGAGACAGCTGGTCAGCGCAGTGCTTGAGGGTGGCTGGAGAGACAGAGTCCGGCCCAGCTGCTTTGCGGGGGTTCTGCCTCTTGAAAAGTCTGTTAACTTCTCCCTCCTGAACGGAGTCGTCACTGTGGTGGGGGGGGAGGCCTCTTGGGAGGTAAGGTGTAGACAGTCCAATTGTCTTGAGAATCTGCAGTATAATTCGTTCAGGTCGTTGGCCAGGCGAGAGTCGTTAGTGGTGTGGGGGGCTCTGGGCTTGTAGTTTGTAATCTACCTGAGCCCTCACCAGACAGAAGCAGAGTCATTAGCAGAGAACTGGTGTTTTAGTCTCTCTGAGTACAGTCGTTTAGCCTCTCTCACCACTTTGCTAAACCTGTTCTTCGACTCCTTGAATCTGTCTCTATCCCCATTCCTAAACGCTTGCTCCTTCTCCAACCTCAACCTTCTGCGCTTTGCTGAGAACCAGGGCTTGTTGTTGTTGAAGTTCACCCTAGTGCATGTTGGAATAAAGTAGTCCTCACAGAAGCTGATGTACGACGTCACAGCCTCTGTGAGTTCATCCAGACTATTGGTAGCAGTCGTGAACATATCCCAGTCAGTACAGTCCAAGCACGCCCGCAGATCCTCCATAGCCTCACTGGTCCACTGTTTTGATGTCCTCACAGCGGGTTTACAGAGCTTTAGTTTCTGCCTGTATGCAGGAATTAGGTGGACCGTGGTAGGTGGGTCAGAGTGTCCCAGTGCTGCTCGGGGGACGGCGTGGTAGGCTCTACTGACTGTAGTGTAGCAGTGATCCAGAGTTTTCCCTTCTATGGTAGGGCATTTAATAAATTATCTGTATTTGGGGAGATCATGGGTGACATTGCCTTTGTTAAAGTTGCCTAGTACAATAACCAAGGAATCCGGATTTGCTCGCTCAACACTCAGTATCTGGTCGGCGAGCACACGTTGTGCCTCCTTGACGCTGGCCTGCGCACTCGGAGGCATGTAGATCTGGAGTTAGATTAGTTTCATAATTCACAAACAAACGTAACGCGATTCACAAATGTATTTCATGATTCACAAATAAATGTAACGCGATTCACAAATGTATTTCACGATTCACAAATAAATGTAAGCGATTCACAAATGTATTTCGTGATTCACAAATGTATTTCGTGATTCACAAATAAATGACCCCATTACATTTGTTTGAAACCTGACGAACACAAGTTACAAATCGGACAAACACGAGTTACAAATCCCTGCATTTGTGTGTGGATTTTTGGAACTTTCCTGATGCGTTTAGATTCACAAATGCATTTTTTCTAAAAGATATTCTCTGCAGCCTATCAGATTGTCTCTTCCAATTTTAGCCAATCACAGCTAGCTTGCTAAACGTTAGCCTAACACTTAAAATGACTAAACATGGATCCTGCCATTCTCAAGAATATTCAATAACGTATGATAATCGGTTTAATAAGATTAACAATCAATATTTCACTTACATGCTACCAGACGACATTACTCGTGATCTGAAGGAGACAATGTCTGTTATTATAGCAGGTTGTTGAAGTCCACATAGACACATTAATGTGATTGGCTAAAATTGGAAGAGACGATCATTTTTACAGGGGCACTGGCCCCTGTAGGCCCCCGTGTAGAACCGCCCCTGGTGCCAATGCAAATAATCGTTATGGTGCGACCTGTTTTAATTTCTTGTTAATTAGCCTACTGCACAGTACGTGGCTGCTGTGAGCTGATAGTGACAATTCAACTTTCTATCCAACGTTACATAACCAGTTAAACTGCATCTTCACGTTCTTAACTTTAATGCAGATTTTTGGTTAAAATTAGCCGTCAATCACACCGCTCCACAGTGTGCGTGCGCTCCAAATTCTCACTGACACATCCAGGCCCCTTTCACACACACAAGCTTGGAGCAACGCACACACATTCCAAACCTTCTGGCAAGGCTGCCCAGACCAAGCCCCCACCCCTCCCTCCTTGGCTTGAAGCAAAGGCTCTGGTGGACCTTGGTGGATTTTGTATGCAATGGTAAAAAGTTTTCCGGTAACACTTTAGAATAATGGTCCGTTGTTAACGAGTAGTTATGCAGGAAGTAATAGGTAGTACTACATTAACACCTAATTTAATACTATTAACTAATATGGAACCAAGGTTAACTAAGCAGTAAGTAATAGCTAATTTACTACAAAGGTAGTTCCTTGGTAGGTATTTGGTTATTACTAAATACATATATCCTCATTGAGAACTACTTGTGAACTATGACCAATTAAGAAAGAATAACCAATTAATTACTAATCACAAAAGTAACTTGTCTGTGAACAATTCTTTTTTTTTTTACTCTGAACATGGTCATAACTTTTCAGAAGCTTGTGCCTCAAATGGGTTCTTTGTGGAAACCATTTTATGAATATTATATCCCCCCAAATACGTTAGCTACAGGTTGAGATTGTGACTACTCTTACCAAAGGATGGACGTATGTTCTCGGTTTATTTCAAACTTAAACATGGTATAATACAAATAATGATAATTTGTTTAAAAAAAATTATAATTGTGAAGTGATGCTGACACGCTCATGATTGGATTAGTTCACTATTATGAGCTCTTGAGTGTCAGTTCAATATGTCTCAGACTCCAGAGACCTACCTTTATGTTACAGTAGCCGCCTGAGGAGGACTTCTCTTTAGGATATGAACATAAACATTGATGTTCTCTTGTCAAAAACAATTTGCATCCTGCATTTATGTTGCGATAAGCGCAAAACCACATCTTCCAGATTACAATGCTTGTTAGAATATCACTAGTGCCTCACAGAAATGTATGCCTGTACCGTATGTGTATAAATATAAAATTAAACTTATATTACTTGTGAAAACCAGTATAACTCCTCACTAATTACTCAAGCATTACCTTGTCATCCTGCAGGAACTACTTGTGATGTGGACCATTATTTTAAAGTGACAAACATGTTAACTCCTCACTAATTACTCAAGCATTACCTTGTCACCCTGCAGGAACTACTTGTGATGTGGACCATTATTTTAAAGTGACAAACATATTAACTCCTCACTAATTACTCAAGCATTACCTTGTCATCCTGCAGGAACTACTTGTGATGTGGACCATTATTTTAAAGTGACAAACATGTTAACTCCTCACTAATTACTCAAGCGTTACCTTCTCATCCCGCAGTAACTGTAATCTGGACCATTATTTTAAAGTGAAAAACATGTTACCTCGCAAGATCTACAACATAAAACAACTGCAGATTGGGTAAAAAAAAATTATATGCACTGGAAGATTTCCATGAAATCGTAAAAGAAAATCCTACATAATGCAAAAATGCACATGGGCATGCAAGAATAAAGCACGTTGTAAAATATGTCTGAAAGAAACATTCTTTGTTTGGCACAATGATGAAACCTAGAATTTAAACAAAAATTCTGTATTTTGGAATGAAACATTCAACACATTCAACAAACTGATGAAAAACTGAGTCAAACATAATGGCTAAATAAGTATTAAGTAAGTAACGCTACATGGCTAACCCTAACCCAAACCAACGTATAGGCCTGTACTCACTCTATGAGTCTAGCATTGGCCACTACTACGAAATACAACAGCAACGCAATTCCAAAGGGATGAAAATGATGAAGGAAGAAATAACAAATGGCCCAATTCAGAGAACAGGAACATGGCCCACAACGCTAGCTACAGTTGTTGCTAGCTGTAAAGCCAGGCTAGCTGTCGACTAGCTTGTAAAAAGTCCCATTCATACAAACTGTATATTATTGCAATCGAAATTCGCACTAATTCCACAATTCGAACTAATTCTAGCCTACAATTCGAAATTCGCACTAATTCTAGCATACAATTCGAAATTCTAGTGAAATTCACCTAGTCGTTATCTAAGGGATTATGTTAGCCAAATACTGGATATTTACCATCCATAAAAATGTGCCAAATGATTTTGCGCTCCAAACTCACTAATTGACGTTGCACCAGAGTATAGGTATAGGGAAAACATGACATGGACTAAAGGACAAACAGGTTTCGGTAAGCCAAGTCGACTGGATTTGGAAAATGGACCGGTCGGGATTTGATATTTTTGGAGCTGCAGAAAGACGTAATAGCAGTCACATCGAAATTGCACGCATAATCATACAGTATGATCAAATATTGGCGGGGGACATGTTATAACGTTAATATTCATAAACTGGTTTCCACAAAGAACTCATTTGAGGCACAAGCTTCTGAAATGTATAAGAGTAAAAAAAACCACAATTGTTCACTTTATAGACATTACTTTTGTGATTAGTAATTCATTGGTTATTCTTTCTTAATTGGTCATAGTTCACAAGTAGTTCTCAATGAGGATATATTTATTTAGTAATAACCAAATACCTACCAAGGAACTACCTTTGTAGTAAATTAGCTATTACTTACTGCTTAGTTAACCTTGGTTCCATATTAGTTAATAGTATTAAATTCGGTGTTAATGTAGTAGGCTACTACCTATTACTTCCTGCATAACTACTCGTTAACAACGGACCATTATTCTAAAGTGTTACCAGTTTTCCAAATTCTAAAACATTGAAAGTATAGGCCATGAGTAACTACCTCACCACAAATGGCCCACCATTGCCCATAGGTGGCGCTACAGGCCACGCCCCATTTGTCAATTTTCAAAATGATGACATTTCCACCTCATCAGTTTTAAATGTCTGAAAATTGTTATATATGTTTTATTTCTCACAGGGAACAGAGTAGCCATACAGTCCGCCATGTACGGTGAAAATTTGGGCAAACTTACAAATATCTTCTTATGAACCATGACTCCAATTGACTTAAAACTCGGTATGTATGTGAAGGATACATATATTCAGCAAAAACGAATATAATATAAAATGCCTGAAATGTACAACCCCAATTCCAAAAAAGTTGGGACATATCAAATGTTTAAACTGATTAAATATACAATTTTAAGGAAAAAATACTGTAATTTTGAATTTGATGGGAGCAACACGTCTCAAAAAGGTTTGGACAAGGACATGTTCACCACTGTTACGTACGATGTTAAAGGTAACAATGTTTGACTGTCAGTACTGTACCAGCGGAGGGTGTCAACGGTGTAGGGAGGCACAAGCAATGCAGCGGGGTCTTACGGACGGGTTATGTACATTTATTATCATAGCTGCGAAAAGGTATTGGCAAGCCGCAGCAAGCCGTAGTGAAAATACAATGACAAATATAGCTGCAAGCAGCGATGCGGGTTCCTCCGCAAAATGGCAAAATATTACAAAATGTACATCGTAGAAGGTCAAGAGTTGGACAACAAGAGAGCAAAACTACTTCATGTTTGGCCAACAACAATAGGCTGACTGAGGATTTGAACTCATGAGCATAAGGTTACAAGTCAGTCTCTCTATCCTCTCTGCTACACACCAACTGTTGAGATCTTATGAATAGCTTTGGTCAGCTTTGGGACAAAGGTAAAGAAACGGTTGACATTTCAAGGTAAAATTGCATGAAATTGCACATGGTACATCAGAATGATGTCACCTTGAAGCCAATAAGGTTTGAAAAACCATCAGTCAAAATTATATTTTATTTATTGACACAAAGATATTGAGGCAATGTGGACATTTACATAAATACACCCCTTTCAGACATTTTGTATTGTACTGTCTGTCTCTGGAGGGCTGGCAGGCAGGGGCAAGGGCCTGCAGGCAGGCAGGCCAGCTGGATGAAGCTGTCCTGGGGTCAGGGCTGAAGAGAAGCTGTCCAGCTAGAGAGGGGTAGTCCAGCAGGGGGTCTGTGTTGATCTCAGCATTCTCTGTTGCATCCTCTGTTACACTCAGCATCCACTGTTGAACTATGTTGAGCAGGCCTCTGCATGACCCTCCAGACCTGTCAAAGTGAAGAAAGGGTCCGTGTCAGTTGTGAAAAATTAAGCTTTTCCCATCTACACTTGATACAGACTTCAGTTGACTGTGAATTGCAGTGGCATTACTTGAACTTGAATTCAAATGTGTTGACCTGATGGACCCATGCAAAGTCACTCAAAACACAGGTTCGATTCCACGCTCTGGCAAGAGTATTTAGCTCTAAACTGGTCAATATATACACATCTGACAAAAGACCAGCTCGACCTTTGCCTGTAAACAGTGATTCTGACTGTCAGAGACCTTTAAATAGCCTGACTTACTGAAATTGGCAAAACTAGCCTGGCTAACGTAGGTCACTTTCTCAGGGCATATGACGAATGTAACAGGCTCGCCTTGAAAAGTCAGATATACTGGCTATCTTTAGCAGGCCCTTGTCTACAAAAAGCAGTCCTACCTGACGTTTTTGGAGTAGAATTGAGTGAAATACAAAATTGTTTACACACTGCCAGTGGGCGAGCCGAGCCTGACTCTGAGGCTAACGTCAAAACAATGTACCCCCGGGACGCAGTATCACTCCAATTGCAAGTCTATATTATATATATATATTATATAATATTGCAAAATATTCGGAGCATCTGGCTAAAAGCACAATTCCCACATCTCCTAAAGGCTGCCCTCCTCGACCTTTTTCGTGTAGACCTAACTGTAAAATGGTGAACTTATGAACATGACGCAACCAAAACATGCCTGCCGCCTAAGCCTATGCGGCCTCCCTGGCGCATAGGCTTATTACAAAGACTTTCACGCCCCAAATCAAAATTCTGAGCCGACAGGTCTGTCGGGAATTGGTTTTTGTCCTAAAGGCTGCCCTCCTCGACCTTTTTGATGAACAATTCGCCGAGATGCAAAATGATTCACTAATTAAAAACACAGAGGAAAAAAGCTAGAGCTACAGTAGCTACTTTTCGAGTTCGGTTTTCCGTCACTTCAGACTCACGATCTAAAGGTCTAAAAGTGCTAAAACCTTCACCATAATTCAAGAGTGGTGTACTTTCACGAACCAAATCATTGATTCTAGCTTAAAATGTGTAAAAATAGGATTTACCGAACGTGGCTGCCTCCAACACGGCTATCAAGCGATTCCAGTTGAAAACAACAATGGCCGCCGAAAAATAATATATATTCGTAACTGCGAGCTGCGATTGGAAGCGAAATGAAACAGGGGCTAAAAACCGAGGGTGGGGGCTTGTTCAGCACATAATTTCCAGAAAGTATGTGTGTGCGTCTCGCCAAACTCGCTCGTGTGTCAAGGGGCAGGATGAGTGTGCGCGCGCTGTGGAGCCATTCAATTGAATTCAATCATATATTCACATATCAAGGTGAAATTGCGTATGGTACTTCAGAATTATGTCAACTTGAAGGCAGTAACGTTTGAAAAACCATCAGTCAAAATTATATTTGATTTATTAACAAAAAGATATTGTGGCAATGTGGACATTTACATAAATACACGTCTTTCAGCCATTTTGTATTGCATTCCTTATTCAATATCACCCTATAGAAAGACATATATTCTACAAATCTGTAACAAATTTCAAGTCGATTGGATCTACGGTTCATGAGGAGAATGGATTTGAAGGTTGTACCAAATTTGGACAGTACAGCAAAATCTATCATGGCGGACCTTATGGGTTCTTGAGGCTTTTTTGTTCCCCATGAGAAATAAGACATGTATTGTATGTATGCACGGAGGAACCCTAATAATAAATATAGCTGCAAGCAGCGATGCGGGTTCCTCCGCAAAATGGCAAAATATTATAAACATGTACACTGTCGAAGATCGAGAGTTGGACAACAAGAGAGCAAAACTACTTCATGTTTGGCCAACAACAGGCTGAATGGGGATTTGAACTCATGAGAATAAGGTTACAAGTCAGTCTCTCTATCCTCTCTGCTACACACCAACTGTTGAGATTGTATGAATAGAAAGGGCAGAGTATTAGCTTTGGTCAGCTTTGGGACAAACGTTAAGAAACGGTTGACATTTCAAGGTGAAATTTCATGAAATTGTGCATGGTATTTCAGAATGATGTCATCCTGTTTAACTAAACAGATAATCAAAATTATGACAGGCCAAAAGATAATGGCTGGATTCCAACCAACTACCTTATACTTTACAGGTCACCATGCCAGCCCATTGAGCTATTCTCAGTGTTGAATATTGTCATGTTCAGTTACTGTATACAAAAGTAAGCTGTTTCTCCTGTGGTAAGCATTGTTAGATTCAGCCTAAGTTGAAACTGCTTGTACATTTCCTATAAAAACGGGACAACGGGATGACTGGGTTGCTGCTGTAAAGAATAACTTTCTCATCGTTTTTTTAAACAGGTTGTTTGGAGTGCCATAACTTGTCATGGAAGGGAATTTTAAATCATGCCTAGCATCAGTGGGAATGTGTCCTGGCTTAGGTTACTGAAATGAATTTGTGCAACAGGCAAGGGATCAACCTGAACAATCAATTTACTTCATTAGAGATAACCATTAGAGTTATCTCTACCATGCGTAGACTACAAGTAGCTAGCTACTGTGGTGAACCTGGCTTGTTTTGCAGTGGTTTACACAGTCTCGCTAAACAGATGATCAGAGTGTTGTGATGGGCTCAAATAAACACGCATTGCTATGTTTTTACAACCGGAGGATTGATCGGAAGACTAGAAACCGTTTTGTCAGAATCAAAAATTAAAAACTATGCCTCTGACTGGTTTTGAACATTAAGAACAACTAACTTTTCCAATATTTCTGGGGTTAACCGCCTCCTGTGCGGATTGAATATTATTCCTGCAAACGAGAACAGTCTCTCAACCGGAGCTGAAGAGGGGAGGGTTGTGTTAAATCAAACAAAAAGGAGCATGATAAGTGGGTACTGCTGAAGAGAAAGCAGGTCTTTTCTGGTGTCCTCCAGAAAACGAAGGGTCTCTAACTCAGCTTTGATCTGAAGACTGAACTCGTGAACTGTTTTTTGATTAATCGAGAAAGTATTTAGAGTATTTTAAATACAAAATTACTCCACTCTAAAGTATTTTGTTACAAATTACATTAGATTAGATTTTTTATCGGCCCTATCAAATACAAATGACAAAATACTCAAAAGTCTTGAAATGTGTATTTCAAATACAAGTAATTGAAATACTGCCCATCTGAGATGTAACACGAATACCCCCCCCCCCCCCCCCCCCCCCTCCCCGACAAAACACTTTGCTCAGTGTTTTGTCGAGGGCGGGGTATGCCAATGCCTGGCGGTGTATGAAACAATGATTCCATGTAATTTCCTTGCCTGCTGCCTCCTTTATTCGTGTTACAACTCCGCTTTTCCTGCCTGTCATATTTGCAGCCCCATCGCTCGTTACGCCTTCACAATTGCCCCAGTCAAGTCCACAGTTAACCACATAGTCGTTCAAGACACAAAATATGTTCTCCTGTGGTTCCAGTTGGAATATTCAAGCAACACAACAAGTCCTCCATAAATTCATTTTCCCACACATATCTGACAAACCAGCAAGTTGTCGCAATCTGAGACGTCAGTTCTCTCATCAAGCTGTATAGAAAAACATCCTGCTGTCATTAGTCGGGTAACAAGCTGCTCTTCCAAGGGGGTGTTCCATCAACGTCGCTAACGCAAGTCGCGCTAACACGAATAAGTCTCACTTGGGTAAACGTCAACTTAGACTTAAGCCTCAAGCCGTTCCACTAACGTTCCGTTCCACTAACAGGCAACGCTAATTCAAGCTAGACCTCAATAAGCTTAGACTGTGCAAAACACTGAAGAAGGCCATGGTTAATTGCACTTGATGTGGGCTAATAATGTTTTTGTCTTCACATCTTGAACAAAATCAAAAATTACTTCAAAATAACTTTGCCACACACATTTATTAACTGGTAGGCTAAATGCTGAGCTTTAAGATAAAAGGGAAAGATAACCATGACTTAAATGGGGATTCACTGAAATGACTAGTATTGCATAGATCCAGCACTGACTTTTTTAGATCAGAAGGTGACCCAAACTGCACACTTTGTTTGGCAGAACAGTCATTTAAAATTGCTCAGCATGACTATCATTATTATATTACGAGTATTTCCAATTAACATAGTCTGCCTCCACAGATCCAGAGGGGGCTTGGACAGTGACAGACTGTGGCTGTGCCAAGTGTTGTCACAGCCTCACTTTGGGAAAGCATGCCCTACTGGGAACATTAGGGGAGACTGTTGGGCACAGAATCTAATTGTCTTCTTTGGAAAGGGCAACATTTGGGACACTGTCATGTAGGGGCAGCATAAAGGGCACTTCATAACAGCACCTTATTCCATTGGAAGTAAGGGCATGGGAACAGTCCAATTTACTGCATCACATTTTCTATACTATAAAGGAACTCATAAAGACATGTTTTTACATTTATAGAGGGCACATTGTCATTTATTGCATGGGGCATCCTGTGCACTCAAGCATATTTCACAATGTGAATGGCAGACAGTAGGGCACTTGGTCTAATTTTTGCCACTCTAGAGGGCATTTTAGAAACACTTTCAACCACCAGGCAGTCACCCCCTGAGTCTTCCAATGGGCCTGGATACACCCATGGGGACAGTATATTGCACCTATAATATTGGGGAAGCGAGAGGAGAGGTAATATAGAGGCCCGTCAACATATAGGCTACTTTAAACAATGAAAATACTTTATACAATTGAATAAAAAGTCTCCTTGATTCTTTGTGTTTCAAGATGACCTGAAAAACTGATGATAATATTCAGGTACTACTTTGGAGCAAGGTATACCCTTCATATTTCCTGGCATAGTTGCCCGTTCAAGAATGTCCCACATGCAAATACATAGACAGATGCAGACAGACTGAACAGTGTCAAGGCTTGGCTACAGTGGGTTTGCTTCCTTGTGTGTGATTCCAGCAGACTACATAGTCTAGGCCTACCTACATAGACTGCAGTCTACTACCCTCCTTTCTACTATTATAGTCTACTCTCCTTTCTATTACTTTCTACAAAGGATGGTAAGCTGCTCTTATGTGTTCATTGCCATCCTTAAGAGTTGCTAAAGTGTTATTTCATATATATATATTTATGTTTGTTTTTTTTAAAGAATGACAATTACATTTATCTAGATAAACTATGCTGGGCCTGCTGAACCTATACTTCTTCCACAGATACTGGTCAGGGAAGCATTACTTCTGTCTCTGAAGACCCTTGGGGCTGGTGGGATAAACGCTCTTTGTATAATCTGAGCACCTTCATCCACCACAGGGTTGTCAAAGAACGGATACGCCATAATTCATTGTAATTTGTCTAGACGCTCTGCTTAGTTTGTAAGTCCTTATTTTATGTCAATTAACCAATGGCTTTTGAAAACAGTTAAAGTGACATTATTTCTTAACTTGTTTATTTCAATTAATATATTTTTTGGAGATGAAGTAAACATGTAGCCAAATCATTAATGTCTGCACTTCAAAAAGTCTGAATTTACGTTTCCGAACACGGACTAAAGTAGCCTGGCTCTGCCGTCCTACGTACTTCCGCTCAAATTTATTTGCTTCTGTACATAGGTCTGGCCATGAGGTCCGTAAGTCAGATTCTGCAGGTTGATTTTCTACCTGTCCAATAAGCGAACAGAGGGAGTGGCTGAGAACGATGACGTTGGTGTCGTGTGCTAGTTTGTGTTGTAGTTCCGTAATGGCGGCGGAGAAAGATGCGAGGAAAGCCATTCGGTCCGTTGTGGCAACGCTGCCGAATATCCAACAGCTAAAGCCGGAGCAAGAACAAGTTTTGCTGAGTTTTGTTGGTGGCCATGATGTTGTGGCCCTCCTCCCCACAGGGTTCGGGAAAAGTTTGATTTTCCAGCTACGGCAGCTAGCTCTGTTACAGTAGTGGTGAAGGAATTGGCTAAGGCGAACACTAGCGATTGGTTATGGCAGATCAGAGTGGCTCTGGGCAGATCCAATAGTTTTAAACTTCAACAGAGTACCCGCCTACAAGGAAGTCAACGCTTGTCAATGGAGCGAGGCCAGACTCTCTGTACAAATGAAATGTACGAGAGTCTGGTTAGGACCAGGCTAGGACTAAAGTGGTTTGCGCGCAGGAATTTACTCGACGGAACTGTCTTTTGAGATTCTGTTTCCGCCTGTTTGAAATTATTTGCAACACATTTTAGTTTAGCTTGACTTTTAGCCTGACACGGATCAGGCTAGTTCCGAAGTATAAGTTACCTTGGTTACGTAGCTCGAACTAAAATAAGCCACCTTAATGGAACGGAACTCTCGCTAAAGTAAGTGAGACTTGGCGAAATAAGTCTCGCTTTTCCTTAATCGACGTTGATGGAACACCCCCCAGGTTGTCTGCAATGTTGTGTATTCTTTGGGAGACAGTGTTGTTGCTCATGGGGATGCATTTTAAATTTTCAGCAGACTTCTCGTCAATGACAGCGCTAACCGTGTCAATTGCGGCAGGCAAAATAAAATTTTCAGCAACAGTGTGTGGCTGTTTCTCAATGGCCACACGGTAAGCAACCATGTAAGAGGCGAGTTGGGGTTTGTCATTTAATGTGACATTTCTCCGGAGAACGTTTGCAGATGTTTTAATCTCCTGTGACTTTCTTTGAAAGAAATCTGTTTGTCCACGAAATCGGGGTGCAGTGTTTCTAAATGTCTCTTAAGTTTAGTTGGCTTCGGACTCTTTCGCCAGTTTTTCGCTGCAGATGACAGACATTGGCCTTGCATCCTGGCTAGGTCCAGCACAATTGACAAAGCCATAATTAAAAAAAATAGTCTTTGTACAGTTTTGCCGTTGCCGCTATTTTTCTTTTCTTTGCAGGAGGCTCCGATCCCTGCGCAAAAACAGCGTTAATGCTGTAGTATTAGTTAGAATACGGGGTAGGAACCTTCCGTATGTAACCTGTGTAACCGGTAGGGGGAGTCAATAAAGGAACGCAGTTCTTAGGATGCAGTCACGTCTCTGCGAGTCTCCCTAATTATTAGTTAATATTGCAAGGCTAACTGAACATGGTGTCAGAAGTTAGGACAGTAAGCTGCACGGTATTGGTGTAGGGTCAACTGCATAGTGCACAAGTTTAGAGCGCATTGTTTGCGTGCATATTTGTCGAGTGAAATTCGTTAAGCTAGTCAGATAGTTCGGCTAGCGTTAGCATCACCAAGACGGGAGCAACGATGGCTCCTTACCAAGTTAAGCCTCCAGAAAAGTTTTCGTTCAAGTCAGGAAGAGTGGACGAAATGGATTAAACGATTCGAAAGGTTTCGCATCGCGTCTGGGTTGGACCTACAGGATGAGGAAAACCAGGTGAATACGTTGATTTACTCAATGGGAGAAGAGGCAGAAGACATTATAGTTTCCCTGCATTTAAACGAGGAAGAAGCGGGTGAATATGCAACAGTGAAAGATAAACTGGATGGGCATTTCGTAGCGCGCAGGAACATTATATTTGAACGGGCTAAATTTAACCAAAGACAGCAAGAAGTCGGCGAGTCAGCAGACAGTTTCCACACCGCGCTGCATTGCCTAGCGGAGTTCTGCGGATACGGTGCTCTGCACGACGACATGGTGAGTGATCGTTTAGTTGTAGGCCTGAGAGATAAACGCCTATCAGAACAGTTGCAGATGGACCCTGAACTGACATTGGAGAAGGCAATTAACAGGGCACGAACAAGCGAACAGGTAAAGAAGCAACTTGAAATGCTGAAAACAAACTTTAAAGCAGAAGCTAGTAGCACTCAGCTAGACAGTATGCACGCGGGGCAGCACAGCAAAGCGATCAGCAAAGTAAACAGAAATTTCATAAAAGGACATGGGATAGACAAACACAATGCAACAGATGCGGAGACACAAGAGGGCATCATCCGCAGCAGTGTCCAGCTAGAGAAGCTGTGTGTCACCAGTGCGGACAGAAAGGACATTATGCTAGAGCAGTGGTCACCAACCTTTTTAGGCCAAAGATCACCGACCTTTGCCTTGGTGACCCGAAGATCTACCTATTGAGGCGTTGAGAGACAGAACAGACTCCAGACTGAACTTACAACTTAACTTTATATTTGGCCTTATTGTAATTGAATGAAATCAAACACTTTGTGAACAATATGAACAAGAAAAAACACTTTTGCAATGAGCAGGCTGGATATGAACGGTTTTATTTATAAACTGAAGTTACAACACAACACTGACAAATTTCTCATGTGACAAGTCAGTGTGATGGCTGTGACTGAACACTGTCTGTGAGTGCCTTGTAGTTTGGCTCATAAGCAGAGACAGCCAGTCTGAGGCAGTCTGTGAGGTGTCTGTCAGTAAGCCGGCTCCTGTACTTGGATTTGGTGATTTTCATCTGTGAAAATGCCATTTCACAGAGGTAGGTCGATCCAAAGTAGGCACTCACTTTTAGTGCACATGCACTGAGGAGAGGAAACTTCTCTCGGCTGACAAGTCCCCAAAAGTCACTGTCCCTTGACCTGGCTTTCAGCTCAATGTCATTTTGCAAATCAAGCATCTCCATGTCCACTCCACTTGGCAAAGCAAATGCTTTCTCGAATTGGTCTGCAACCTCCTCTGTATTAATAGGCAGGAATGGGTTTGAAAGAAATGCAGCAATATCCTTCATGATTTCTAACTCACCAAAACGTCGACTGAACTCCGCTGCCAGTTTGTCCAGGTGCACACAGTACTGCTCAGGGTGAAAGTCAGAAGAGTCTTTGATGGACTGTGACATTTTTTCCAGGTTTGTAAAGTGTGTCAGCGTCCCTTTCCTCAGATTCGTGGTCCAGACACAGAGTTTGGCCTTGAACGCATTCACTGCGCTGATCATGTGGAGGAGGTGCCGGTCTTTTCCCTGGAGTTCGTGGTTGAGCGAGTTCAGTTTTCCGGTTAGGTCCGTCAGAAACCCCAGGTCCAGTAGCCACGCATCCGTTGAAAGTTCCTCGTGCTCCTCGTTCCTTTTCGACAGAAACGTCTTAATCTCAGGCAGCAAGTCAACAAATCGCTGCAGCACTTTTCCGCGACTCAACCACCTGACATCAGCATGCAGAAGCAGGTCTCCATACGCCGAATCGAGCTCATCCAATAACGCCTTGAATAAGCGATGCTGAAGCGCTTTTGCTCGAATCGAGTTTACCACTTTGACCACCAGTGACATGACATGAGAAAAGTCCACAACTTTCCCAGCCAAGGCTTGCTGATGAATCACACAGTGATACTTCATGAAGTCGGGGAAATCCGGATCATTACGGCACAGTGCTATAAAACCAGCGTGCACACCGCACATTGCCGGTGCCCCATCGGTAGTGATTGCCACCAGTTTCTGAATGGGGATGTTCTTTTCACGGACATAGCTTTTAAAAACGTTGTAAATATCCTCACCTCTCGTTCTCTCTTTTAATTGGAGAAGAGTGAGGAAGTCCTCCTTTGTTGTTAAGTCCTGGAAAGCCATTCTGACAAATACAACAAGCTGAGCCGTGTCCATTACATCCAGCGATTCATCAAACTGCAGTGAAAAATATTCACAGAGTGACAAGTCCTCCAACACCTGTTGACCAACGTTATCCGACAGTAACTCGATCCTTCGTGTCACTGTTGTAGGACCAAGAGGCACAGCACGGAATGCAGCTTTTATGTCCTCTTTGTTTTTGAAGGTGCTGCAAACAGTCTCTGCGGTGACGGTCAATAGTTCCTTAAACAAATCCCCATCTGTAAAAGGTCTCTTGTGTTTAGCCAAAATGTGGCTAATACGAAATGACGCCTCAGTTGCAGCCTTACTTTGAGACGTAGGTTGTGAGAAAAGCGACTGTTGAGCCTTCAACTCCACTTTCAGCTCCTGAACTTTTTTGGCGCGGATTGCGCTCTTTGGTGGATAGCAGTCTTTGAATTTCGGATGGTTAGTGTTGTGGTGCCGCTCCAAATTCCCTCGCTTAGACAGTGCCTGTGGCTGGTGGCACAACATACACACACTCTTGTCTTTTACCAAGGTAAAGATGAATTCCTCCTCCCATTCATGATGGAAACTGTAGTTTTTCGCCCTCTTTCGTGGTGCCTCTGCCATGCTTGCTAACACTATGTGGACAACACGGCCGGGTAAATAAACAAACCAACGGCAACCACGCCCACAGGTATCCTGGGATAGCAGGTCTCTCAAAGGTCGTCTTCGGGAAAAAACGCCCATTTATTCTGTCGGTGAATTGCTTTGCAACACGCACAGGCCAATATGCAAATCCAGGTACAAGAGAACGCGCGTTCAGTTTAAGAATCCTCCGAGTTCATGAATTAGTCGGAGATCAGTATTTCTGAAATTATTTTGGAGATCGACAGGGAAAGTCTCCGAGATCGACACGTCGATCGCGATCGACAGGTTGGCGACCTCTGTGCTAGAGTCTGCAAATCTAAAATGAAACTGTGAGCTAATGTAGCTGCAGTGAGTGAGGAGGCCAGCGATGAGGACGTCGTATTCTTGGGCTCTGTGGTGTCCACAGGGGCCAGTCCATGGATGACAGAGGTAAAAGTGGACAATCACAGAGCAGTGTTTAAGATAGACACTGGAGCCGATGTCACTGCAATCCCAGCAAAACTCTACACGCAGGGCCAGTTCGGTAAACTGTCCAGAGCCACAAAGATTCTTTATGGGCCAGGAGGGATGGCATTAAAGGTAAATGGAAAATTCACAGCTACTCTCAGTAAGGTCAATAACAGCACACAAGAGGAAGTTTATGTTGTTGATGGGCTACGTACACCACTACTGGATGGACTAGCCGCCGTGACACTCAAACTGGTTGCTCGATTGAATAATATTAGCCTGGATACCAAAGAGACTGTAAAAAGAGAGTTTCCAAAGCTTTTCTCTTGACTAGGGAAAATGGAGGGGGCGTACACCATCGTACTGAAGCCTGGAGCAAAGCCCTTTTCCCTCTCCACACCGCGACGCATATCCCTCCCACTCATGCCAAAAGTAAAAGAAGAGCTCTCTCGCATGGAGCAGCAAGGAGTGATTTCAAAGGTGGAGGAGCCTACAGCATGGTGTGCACCCATGGTTGTGGTGCCCAAGCGTGCCGGCAAAGTAAGGATTTGCACAGACCTCACAGAGCTGAACAAGTCAGTGATGAGGGAGAAGCATCCGTTGCCATCAGTTGAACACACTTTAGGACAGCTCGCAGGAGCCAGGATCTTCTCTAAGCTTACATTTAGTCATTTAGCAGACGCTCTTATCCAGAGCTTGACGCCAATGCTGGATTCTGGCAGATTCCGCTATCCAAAGATTCCTCTCTCCTCACCACCTTTATAACACCATTTGGGCGGTACTGCTACAATCGTCTCTGTTTTGGGATTTCGTCTGCTCCAGAACACTTCCAGAAACGCATGTCTAGTATTCTGGAAGGCCTGGACGGGGTTCTGTGTCAGTTGGACGATGTGCTCATCTGGGGTGCTACGCAGGGAGAGCATGACGAGAGGCTCAGGAAGACGTTGACACGTCTGCAGGAGGCAAAAGTGACACTCAACGACAAATATGAGTTCTCAAAGAGCAGGATACAGTTCCTGGGACAAATAATCGATGCCTCAGGAGTCAGTGCAGACCCTGACAAGGTGGGCGCTGTGAAGGCCATGGCAGAGCCCAGTAACATCAGTGAGGTGAGGCGCTTTCTGGGAATGACCAATCACCTGGGAAAATTCCTACCTCACCTGGCTGAGAAAACGCGCCCTCTCAGAGACCTGTTGAGGAAATCCAATATGTGGGCCTGGGGTCCACAACAGCAGCAAGCCTTTGAGCAGATCAAGACTGAGCTTACAACACCGCCGGGTCTTGCCTTGTATGACCCAAATGCTGACACACTCGTGTCAGCCGATTCATCTTCATACGGCATGGGTGCTGTTCTTCTCCAGCGACGAAATGAAACAGACTGGAAGCCGGTGGCATATGCTTCGAGAGCCCTGAGCGACACTGAACAGCGGTACGCTCAAATTGAGAAGGAAGCTTTAGCCACAACATGGGCCTGTGAGAGATTTGCTGAGTTCCTCATAGGGAAGGACTTCCACATAGAGACAGATCACAAGCCTTTGGTTCCCCTGCTAGGCTCAAAGAGTCTGGATGAACTGCCACCTCGCATACAGCGTCTACGTATGAGACTCATGAGGTTCTCTTACACCATCTCACATGTGCCAGGCAAGGACATCGCCACTGCTGACGTGCTCTCCAGAGCGCCAGTCGAGAACACAGCAGAAGGCTTACAGGAAGAGGAGGTGAACCTGTATGTGGATACTGTGATGGCAAGCCTGCCAGCTACGGACAAAAGACTTAAAGAAATATAAACACATCAGGACAAAGACACTCCACACACTGAAGGGATACTGCCAGAAGGGCTGGCCGGATAAATACTCCATACAAAGAGCATTCTGTCCCTACCTGCAATACTCAGGTGAGCTAATAGTTAATGAGGGTTTGCTACTTTACGGCTGTAGAATAGTAATTCCAGCGTCACTTAGAGCAGACATGTTGAACAAACTGCATGAGGGCCACCTGGGACTCACTAAATGCAGAGAGAGAGCCAAGCAATCTGTGTGGTGGCCGGGCCTTAGCAAAGACCTGACACGACTGATAGAGAACTGTGACATATGCAGTCGTGAGAGAACCAACTTTAAAGAGACACTGCAACCCACCGAGTTCCCAGCAAGACCATGGTCCACTGTGGGGGCAGATTTGTTCCAGACAGAAAATAACAAACATTATCTGGTCATCGTAGACTACTTTTCCAGATTCTTTGAAGTGGCCAAACTCGCCTATACAACGTCTGAGGCTGTGGTGGAGCACTTCAAATCCATATTCGCGCGTCATGGCATACCTGCTGTGGTGCGCTCAGACAATGGGCCACAATTTGCATCTGAGCACTTCAGAAAGTTTGCACGAGAGTGGGGTTTCAGCCATGTCACTTCCAGCCCCCACTTCCCACAAAGCAACGGAGAGGCTGAGCGGGCCGTAAGGACAATCAAAGGTATCCTGAAGAAATCCAGTGATCCTTACCTGGGACTCATGGCCTACCGCGCCGCACCTCTGGCGAACGGACACAGTCCAGCGGAGCTCCTCATGGGCAGGAAGATAAGAACACCTATCCCTGTCATCCCATCCCAGCTTAACCCAGGCTGGACAGACATGGATAACCTGAAAAGAACTGAACAAACATACAGACAGAAGCAGAAACAGAACTACGACCGTCGTCACAGAGCGCACGACATGCCACTCCTGCAACAAGGTGACCATGTGTGGGTCAAGGACATTCTTGAGAGGGGCACAGTGGTGTCCAATGCAGGCACTCCGAGATCCTACATTGTAGAGACGCCTAGGGGCACTCTGCGAAGAAACCGATACCATCTCTCGGACCACTCCTATAGCACCAGCGACACACACCAACTTACCCGAGCATGCCGCACCCGCTGCGGTGAACACACCTGTCACACCTGCAATCCCCTGTGACTCTGGGCAGCAGACACCAGTAAAAGAAAGACATGTCCCTTCCAGAGTGAGGGTACCTCCAGCTCCAGTGTACTTAACTGACTATGACTGTTCGTGGAAAAAAAAAAGAAGAAAGGAAAGAAAAAGACATGAGAAATGTACAAATGTTGACTGCTGTTACTTTGTTCAAGTTACAGTCTTAGTTTATAAACCTGTTTATGCTTGAATATGTGAAAGTGTTGAGTTAAACATTCAAGAGGACCGAAATAAAAATATTCACTGTTTTCTTAACATGAGTTTTATTGTTTAGTTATGCATCTTCTTATAGACAGCATCTTGAAGTCAGAAAGGGGGATGTAGTATTAGTTAGAATACGGGGTAGGAACCTTCCGTATGTAACCTGTGTAACCGGTAGGGGGAGTGAATAAAGGAACGCAGTTCTTAGGATGCAGTCACGTCTCTGCGAGTCTCCCTAAGTATTAGTTAATATTGCAAGGCTAACTGAACAAATGCTAGCCTCATTTTCACATACACTCAATGTACAGATGCAGATCGTGACAAGGCGACCCCAAAAAAATATCTTGCCAGACAGCTGAGGGTCGCGACCCAGTCTTTGGGAAACAATGCTGTAGATGATGAGATATTTAAAGTCTTCACAATTTTACATTGAGGAACATTATTCTGAAATGGTTCCACAATATGTAGATGGAGGTTTTCGCAGATTGGTGAACCTCTGCCCATCTTTACTTCTGAGACTCTGCCTCTCTAAGATACTCTTTTTATACCTAATCATGTTACGGACCTGTTTGCAATGAATCTAGTTAGTTGCAAATATTCCTCCAGCTGTTTATTTTTTGTAACATTTACTTTTTCCAGCCTTTTATTGCCCCCCTCCCAACTTCTTTGAGAGGTGTTGCAGCCATCAAATTCTAAATTACCATATTTCTTTCCTTAAAATTGTAAATTTCTTAAGTTAACATTTTAAGTTAACATTTTATATGTTTTCAATGATCTATTGTGAATGACATGAGTTTATCATTTGCAAATAATTGCATTCTGTTTATATTTGCATTTTACTATTTTGGAATTGGGGTTGTACCCTTCAGCGATGGGGAACTACTTAAAAACTGTTTTCTGGAATCACAATGTCTGTTTGATGATCTGAGCAACAAGAGCGAAATAATAGGCAGGATAAAAAATGTGCAGCTCAGTTAAGACACAGTTACACATAGAATTTCAGAAATGTCAGAGAACTTGACAGAACTAAAAGCTAAGCTCGCCACAGCTTCAGCACAGACATCGGAGACGCTTCTCAACTTTGCATTTGAGTGAGATTTGTAAATTCAGGAACGTTTGAGGTAACAGAGATTTATTGTCATTGAAATTGCTTCATGAACGAACAAGGGGGGAGGACATTCATAGAGCACTTAGTGAAGCTTGCAAAGAAATGAACATATTGGCATCCTCTGTTGTCTCAGTCATTACTGACAGCACACCCGCAATGACGGGACAACACAAGGGTCTTGTTGCTGAAATGTGTAGAAATTCTATTGACTTGTTGGCATTTCATTGTATTGTCCACCAGCAAGCACTGTGCAGCAAGTTAGCTGATGGGTACCTCATGAAGGTTATGGAGACTGTGACTCAGATTTTGAGAAACAAAATAAATAAAATTTGCTGGACATTTCAGAGAGCCATTCACTTTCCCTGTGGAAAAAATCAAGGCCTTGGCTGAAACTTTCGGTTTGCTCCGCCAATCACTTGAAGATGAACTGATGGATCTTCAGGCAAGATGAAACACCCATACAGCGCAGCAAGCATCATCAGCTGCGGAAATGTGGAGAACCGTCCCTGGACAGAACCTTAGATTACTAAATGCTAAAGTGCTTTCCATATTTGGCTCAACATATATTTGCGAACAGCACATTCTCTGCAGTGTCGCGCATCAAGTCCCGCTTCCATGTGCATTTCACTCAGTTGGTCAGCTCCCGACAACATCATGTGTCCCATTAATGGTGAGTAGTTTCAAACTCTAGTCTGTGAACATATATCATAGTATTAACAGCTAATAGTCTAACCATAAAATTAAATCTGGTACATTTGCATTGATGGTGTTCTATGTAAATTAAATGTGGCCCCTAAGACTTGCACTTGGACTGTAATGCAGCACAGTGGGAAAAAAGGTTGAGAACCACTGGGCTAGAGCATAAGTTGCCCTACAGACCACGTCTCAAAGTTGTCACTTTAAAAAAGTTGGCATTTTGTCCCCATCAGTTCAAAATGTCTGAAAGTTGGTATGCATGCCTAATTGCTCATGGGGAACAAAAACATCTCAAGAACAAAGACTGTCTGCCGCATAGATTTCTCTACAGTGACAATTTGTGAAGAAAAATTCATAAATAAATAAAATCAGCCATTGCTCCAATTGTCTTGAAATGTTGTGTACATGTATGAAATACATGTCTGTACCATGTAAATTTTGAAATGGTTCGCAATGTTGAGGAGGCACGCGCCATTGCTGCTTGCAGCTATATTTACAACAGGGTTCCTCCAACCAGAGGAATCCTAATAATAATAATACTAACAAAACCAATACCTAATAAATATGAGAGAGAATATAGGTTGCGCCTTGTCAAAGGCAAACACATCCAAGAATCTAACTCTTTGCCAAATGTAACCTTGTCAGTTAGCCTTAGTAAGCTGGCTATAGCCTACAACCCATTAGTATGTGGGTAGCTAGCTAGCTAGTTAACGTTAGACGCGCTATGTGGGGATGGATATTGTCGTGTTGGGTTCTTAAGATATAGAATAAAGACGCAGCGAGTAGATTCACATGGCTTAACTTTATTCACTCCCGGAACTCTCCCCGCTACTGCCCCCTGGTGCCCAGACAGTGTCACCTATTATAGATCACACCACATCTCCCTTTCGACTGTGACCTACATCATTTATCACCAGGTTGCATCAAACTCTTAATCTCACATTTGTATACTGTTAAACAAGGCCGTAATCAAAATATATATTGGGGGGGATCAATATATTGATATAAAAATATAAATGTGCTACGCTACGACAGGCAACCACGCACGCTGTCCGAAATTATCATAAACAATTTAATTTGTCCCCCCCAATGTTGACTCCATGGCTACGGCCTTGCTGTTAAACATTTGGTCTACTATAACACATTTCTTTACTGTACTATTTATCACTCTTCTATCCTGAGAACTCACATTGAGACCGGATTACACTAAAGAATATGAACTCATTGAGGCCTCCTTAAGCTACGAATGAACACAAAGTAGTCACCCTAGACAGTTAACACACAACAGGATTCAACCTCCCTTTAAACCGTCATAACACTTAACATTAACAAACCACCCTGTTTTGCCCCCAATACTTTAAGTATATTTATTTTTTCCTTTTGCGGACTCAAGGATCCAGACGATCTGGCTTGGTGATAGACCTGCCAGACCTGGTTCTCACACTTTGGGGAGTGCCCTGAGGCCCCTCCAGAGACACCTGACCAGTGTCTGTCGAAGTATCCCGCCGGTCAACCCCTGCAGCATGCTCTTGTGTTTCACTGCTGTTGTCTGGCGTTGTGTCATCCTTCAGCGGCGCCCGTGACAGTGTGTCTGCTGTAGTGAGGCTTTTCCCTGGGACGTGCACGATTGTGTACCTGTATCTCATGAGTCTCATCCTGAATATTTGTATTCTGGGTGGGAGGGAATCCAGTGCTTGTCCACCCAGCAGGCTCACAAGGGGTTTGTGGTCTGTCTCCAACTCAAAATGGAGACCGATGATGAGGTCACCGAATTTTTCACATGCCCAGGTCAGGGCCAGTGCTTCTTTCTCCAGTTGTGCATAGCGCTGCTCCGTGCTTGTGAGCGCTCTGGATGCATATGCCACCGGCGCCCAGGTCCCCTGGCATTTCTGCAGGAGTACACTGCCCAGCCCATACGACGAGGCATCGGCTGAGATTTTAAGTTTTTTGTTTGGGTCATACCCAAACAAAGGACCGGAGTGGACGCTAACTCTTGTTTGAGGCTGGTGAATGCCCTCTGCTGATCAGGCCCTCAATACCACATGTTCTTTTTTGACAGCAGGTCTCTGAGAGCTTTATCTTTTTCAGCTAGGTTGGGCACAAACTTGCCTAGTTGATTCACCATGCCCAGAAAGCTCCTGAGCTCACTGACGTTGTGTGGCGGATCCATCTCACGTACAGCACGTGTCTTCTCTGGATCTGGGCTTATCCCTTCTGCCGAGATGATGTGTCCAAGGAATGCCACCTTGGTTTTGCTGAACTCACACTTGGCTGTGTTCAGTGTGATGCCAGCCACCTGTGCCCTCTGCAGAACCGCATGCACCTGTGTGTCGTGTTCTGCCTGTGTGGAACCCCATATAAGGACGTCTTCCATGTGGCAGACGACTCCTTCTAATCCTTATGTCACTTCCGTCACCATCCGGTTTTGAACATTTTCTGGAGCTGAGGAAATACCAAATGGTAAGCGGTTGAAGAATGGGGTGATAAAAGTGGTGTGATGGGCACAATCTTTTGATAATGGAATCTGCCAAAACCCCATGTTGGCATCCAGTTTTGTGAATATCTTTGCACCAGACAGCATGCTTAGCGTCTGGTCTACGGACAGGAGGATAAACTTTTCCCTGCACACCGCTTCATTGAGGGGAGAGAGGTTCTACACAGATCCGGATTTCATCCTTAGATTTCTTTGATGCGACCACCATGCCAGAGCACCACTCTGTCGGCCGTTCGATCCGGCTGATGACTCCTAGCTGCTCCATGCGCTGGAGTTCCTGCTTTACTTTTCCCATCAAGGGCAGTGGGACACGGTGAGGCACTTTCAAAGACACAGGCTTGGCATCTGGTCTGAGCTTAATTGTGTACTGCTGCTGTACTAAACCTAACCCAAAGCTGTGCTTTGGGTATTGTTGTTTTACAGAGTCCAAGTCGATGCTATCTACTCTGGCTACCAGTCTGAGGCTAACTGAGGCAGGTCTACTCATCAGAGCTGTGTTCAGGTGCTTCACTACATAAATGTCCTCTGTGGTGCGTTTATCACCACTTTTCAGTACCTCTCTGGCTACCCCCACTACAGAGAGAGGTACACAGCCTGGCCCAAACAGTGCTTTTTTACCTGGGGTGAGGTTGTATGCGGTGCCTCTGCATATCTGTCTGTCCACCTGCTCTAGTATGACAGTACCGTTGGCCCCTGTATCAATCTTGAACCTCACATTAGTATGCCTTACTTGTAAGTCTACTGTCCATGCCTGTTCTCCTGCATCAACAGTTCCCAGGAATATGTTGTCTTCTTCCGTGACAGCACTCGCACTTTTGGTAGACTTGCACACTTTGCCATAATGCCCTCTCCTACCACAGTTGTAGCAGTCTGCAGTCTTTGCTGGGCACTGGAATTTAGCGTGCAACTTACCACAGTTAGGGCATGAACTAGCCTCTGCTCCTGATTGTGCTTCGTGCTTCTCTTTGTACTGTTTGGCTGTCTGTCTTTTATCTTTCCAGGATTGCTGTTTTGCTGTCCTAGTGTGCAGGGCATCCACTGTAGTTTTAATAGCATGTGTAGCATCTCGATTATAGATAGATCTGATTGTTGCCGTTTAATGTCCTCTGCTTGTCTGACCATATTAATGGATTTTGCCCGATCCAGCCTGCTCTCCATCTGCATTTTCTGTGAAAGCACATTGTCCCTAATGCCTACTACAATCCTGTCTCTCACCAGTTATTCGTGCACTGCCCCATACTCACAATCTTCAGCCAGTGCATATAAAGCAGTTATAAATGAGTCTGCAGATTCGGACGGTCCCTGAGCTCGCTGGTTAAATTTAGCTTGTTGGTAAATAACATTTTATTCTGCACATTTACATTTACATTTACATCACATTTATGCATTTAGCAGACGCTTTTATCCAAAGCTACTTCCAAGAGAGAGCATTACAAAAGAGCATAGGTCACTGATCATAACAACGAGATAGCCTCAAACATTGCAAGCAGCCAAAACATGAAGTATACATTGTGAAAAACCAAATAAGTGCCAAGGGGAAGAACCATAAGAGCATGCAGTCAAACAAGTTACAATTAAACAACATGAAACTCAAAAAAGTGCAAGAGTGTACCTGTAAAGAAGAAGACAAAAACAACAGTCAACAGTAAAATATTTCACAGCAAGTACAAGAATTTAAAACCGTCACAACTAACCAACAGGAGCAACAAGTCTCTCAATACGAGTCATTGTGATCCTGGAGGAAATTAACATCAGGTCCAGCCAAGCATTCCTAAGTGCCGTTGTACTCCCGGAACAAGTGTGTCTTGAGCCTTTTCTTGAAGGTGGGGAGACAGTCAGTGTCCCTGATGGAGGTGGGGAGTTGATTCCACCATTGGGGGGCCAGACAGGAGAAGAGCTTGTGTTGGGACCGGGCGCTCTTGAGCGGTGGGACCACCAGACGGTTGTCAGAAGAAGACCGTAGGTGGCGGGTGGGGGTGTACGGCTGCAGGAGAGACTTGATGTAGTCGGGTGCAGTCCCGTTCACCGCTCGGAAGGTCAGTACCAGAGTCTTGAATCTGATACGGGCCGTGACGGGAAGCCAGTGGAGGGAGATGAGGAGCGGGGTAACATGGGAGCGTCTGGGTAGATTGAAGACCAGACGGGCTGCCGCATTCTGAATCCTCTGGAGAGGGCGGGTTGCGCATGCTGGGAGACCAGCGAGCAGCGAGTTGCAGTAGTCCAGCTTTGAGAGGACAAGTGCTTGGACTAGCAGCTGGGTGGAATGCTCAGACAGGTATCTCCTGATCTTCCGGATGTTGTAGAGGGTGAATCTACACGACCGGGAGACCGCAGCAATGTGGGCTGTGAGGGAGAGCTCGTCATCCATGGTCACCCCGAGGTTCCTGGCAGAGGATGAAGGGGTCACCGTCGCCGATCCCAGGGTGATTGAGAGATCGTGGGAGATGGAGGGTTTGGCCGGGATGATGAGGAGTTCTGTTTTGGCGAGGTTCAGCTGGAGGTGGTGCTCGGTCATCCAGGCGGAGATGTCTGTGAGGCAGGCCTCGATCCTAGCTGAGATCCCCGGATCAGTCGGGGGGAACGACAGGTACAGCTGCGTGTCGTCAGCATAGCAGTGGTAGGAGAAGCCATGGGAGGTGATGATTGGTCCAAGCGAGGTGGTGTAGAGGGAGAAGAGGAGCGGTCCAAGGACAGAGCCCTGTGGGACACCAGTGGAGAGCTGGCGGGGGCCTGACACTTTGCCTCCCCAGGAGACCTGGTAGGATCTTCCCGACAGGTAGGATGAGATCCACTAAAGTGCAGTGCCAGTGATGCCCATCTCAGAAAGTCTGGCCAGCAGGATCTGATGGTTAACTGTATCAAATGCTGCAGAAAGGTCCAGCAGAATGATGACGGATGACCTCGACGCCGCTCTGGCAGACTGAAGGGCAGAGGTGACTGACAGGAGGGCAGTTTCAGTGGAGTGACCAGTCTTGAAGCCCGATTGGTTGGGGTCAAGCAGGTTGTTCTGAGAGAGGAAGTTTGACAGTTGGTTAGATACAGCGCGTTCAATTGTTTTAGAAAAGAAGGGTAGTAGTGATACCGGTCTGTAGTTCTGGAGGATGGCAGGGTTAAGGGAGGGTTTTTTGAGTAGAGGGCTAACTCTGGCCTGTTTGAAGGCAGAGGGGAAAGTGCCGGAAGTAAGAGAAGAGTTAAGGACATGGAGAAGAAAAGTTATGATGGAGGGAGAGATGGTTTGAAAGAGAGGGGATGGGACTGGATCAAGGGGACAGGAGGTGGGGCGATGAGAGAGAATGAGGTCAGAGATCTCTGCCTCGGACAGGGGAGAGAAAGAGTTTAGACATTTAGTTGGGTCAGTCATAGAGGGCGAGTGGGTAGGAAAGGTGGGTTCACGGAACCGACTGCTAATGTCAGCAACTTTTTTCTCAAAGAAGGAGGAGAAGTCGTCTGCTGTCAGGGTGGAGGGTGGGGGAGGTGGGTTAAGAAGGGTGGAGAAGGTAGAGAAAAGTTTGTGAGGGTTTGAGGCAGAGTTAATTTTGTTCAGGAAGTAGTGGGTTTTAGCATCAGTTATGCAGGCAGAGAAGGATTTGTTTCGTGATATTTGATTAATCTAATATAAAAGCATAATAGAATGTAAAGTAAAGTAACATCTAGCTGGCGTCAGTTAGGCCTACTTGTAAAATGCATAATATTTAACAGTAAAATCTCAATTTAGCTTGCACCTAACTTATTTGAGTGTGCTAGCAACAACGTCAGCTAGTTCGAGGTGTATGTATAGGCTAACCATTAAATTAGCAGCACATTTCCCGTATTTAACAATGATTAAACATCGACTTACCTGAAAGTGATGCACGGGCATCATCTCTCAGTTTCTTCCTTTTTCTTTTTTCTGACCCTGATTCCTGTGGTCTTTTAGAGGCCATTTTCGAGTTGACGTGACCTAGCCTGTCAGAGTTCGTCATGCCACTGAGATAGCAAGGGCGCCAACGTCGAGCTTGAGTGTGTATTTGTTTGTTTTGAGCAATTAAATATATATCTTGTTCTGCTTGTTTTGTGATATGCATGCATAAAAGGTGCCTAATATTTCTATACTGAAATAATATCGGCATTATAATTATTATAACTATGATGATTTTCAGTTGGCTATTTTTTGGTGCCCCCCTCAGGACTTGGTGCCCTAACGCGCGTAGTGCGCGTTATGGGAGCGGCGGTACTGGCTGCTTCACTTCTATGCGCCTCAGTCTGTTCTGGATCTTCTGCTCTACAGCAGTGATTGAGATGGTACCAAAACTTCTTACTGTCGACTTTTAGGGCTGTTTGGGTTGTTAGACGGACTCTGAAGGGACCTTCACGCCTGGGCTCGTTCCACTTTCATTTGAATACCTTGACGTAAACCCAGTCTCCAGGCACAACCGTCTGCAGGTTCTCTGGAATCTCGGCTTCCCTTTGCTCTGTAGCACCTTTTACCTGTGAGAACACTTCCTTATGTATTTGTGTTAAGTGTTGTAGGTAGCTTTGCAGCTCCCTTTCCAATTTTTCAAGGGGAGGACCCTCAACGGGTCCTCGTAAATATGGAACTGGAAGCGGCCTTCCATTCGCCATCTCATGCGGTGTTAGGAATGTCATGCGGTTAGTACTTGAGCGCATTGCCATTAGTGCCAGCGGTAATGTTTAACCAGCGGTTAAACTTGTACCCAGTTTAACTTACCATCTGCCATGATTTTAGCTAGTTTGGATTTCAAGATACCGTTAGCTCTCTCTACTGTTCCTTGTGATTGGGGATGGTAAACACAGCCGAACCTTTGTTTGATTCCTAGCATTTTCATTGCCAATTTGAATGTTTCGGCCACAAAATGCGGTCCATTGTCTGAGCTCATGCTATCCGGGATGCCAAATCTTGGGAAGACCTCTCTACATAGAAATTTCGCTACTGATCGGGAGTCTGGTCCTGCAGTTGGCACCGCCTCTACCCATCTACTGAACCGACAGATTACTACCAAGATGTATCTCAGTCTTCCTATACGTTGCGTCATGTCTACATAATCTATCATCAGATGTCTAAATGGTCCGTCTGGCGTTGGAATGTGTGAGATGGGGGCGGTAAACGTCTTCCTAACATTGTAGTGCGCGCATACTTCGCATTCGTGTAACACTCTGTCAACTGTGGCTGTTAGATATGGTGACCACCACACAGCTTGTAGGCAACGTACAATCTCCCCCCTGGCGCAATGGTCAGTACCATGCACATTCCTAATAGCAAAGCGCAGCAACGTACTTGGTAAAACAAAATGGCCATGACTACTCCTCCATAGACCTTTGTTGGGTCCATCCTGGGTGTGTTGCATTGCTCCATGATTCAACCACATGTCTTTTTCTTGAGGACTAACTCGGTCTTGCGCTAGCACAAGGGAAGACAAAGTGGTGAGTGGGGCTGGATCATCCGCTACCTGTATAGGTCCCATCACCGCCTCAGTCCCCGCAGCCGCTTGCTTGGCTGCCTCATCTGCCATGTTGTTACTTCTGGCGATGAGAGTGTCAGTTTTTTGGTGGGCCGGGCATTTAATAATGGCCAGGGCTGTTGGTACGTGCATGGCATCTAACATCTGCGAAATAGTGATCTAGTAACATCTGATCACAGTGCCATCGGCTCTGCGGAAGCCTCTTTGCTTCCATATGTTACCATACACATGACAGACGCCGTATGTATATGCAGAGTCAGTGTAGACATTAAGACTCTTGCCCTTTGCCAACTGGCATGCTGCTATAAGTGCCTTTATTTCAGCCAATTGGGCAGAACATGGTTGGTCAACCTTTACAGATTGGATGATCTCAAATGTGGTATCATCTGTGAGCTGTACAACACTGTAGCCAGCGTGGTTACCCACAGCATCTCTATAGCAAGATCCATCCACGAACAGAGTGAGGTCTGCTGCGAAAGGTTCATTGTATAGGTCTTGTCGTGCACGCATAAAGATGTCGGTTTCATGAACACAGTCGTGTGGTGTCCCATCTACTGGTAACACCATCTTAGTTGCTGGGTTGATTGTGTCGCACCTTTGTATAGTGAGTTCTGGGGCTGACAGTATTACCTCGTAGCCCGTTCTTCTGGCCTGTGTCAATACAAATCTTGTACTTGTGAGTAAGGCATACAGCTGATGGGACGGGTACAGAGTTACTGGGTGTCCCATCGTTAGTGATGACGCCTTCTTGAATGCAAAAACCACGGCTGCCAATCCCTGGTAGCAGGGTGGCAGTCCTGCTTCTACATGATCAAGTTTTGTACTGTAGTAGGCCAACGGTTGTTTACCTATGGGCGTGTCTTGTAACAGTACTGCAGTAGCATATCCAGATCGTTCTGCAACATATAGATTAAATGGTTTTGAGTAATCGGGATTGCCAAGGGCGGGGGTGGACTGCATGTCACTTTTAAGAGCCAAAAATCATGCACCAATCGATAATCGTTTGAGTGTGGCTTTTTTATTGGAAAGATGGGTGTGTTACAGGAGCTTTTAGTCTCTATCAGGACTCCTGCATTCACTAGACCCTTAATAGTGGGTCTAATCCCGTCTATGGCGTGTTGTCGGAGTGGGTATTGTCTCTGGTAGGGTAATCTTACTCCCTTCTTCACGTTTATGTGTATGGGCTCTGCTGATTTTATGTAACCTACGTCTGTCTTGTGTTTTGACCATAATGTTGGGGGCACTTGTCCTAACAAGTCTTTGTGTTCTGAAAGTAAGCATTGTTTGGCTGGTGGTTGTATATTAAGTATCCCTGTTTCTGCCGTCCCTACGTTGTAATTTTTACCTGAAATTCTACAAAAGCGTGAGTCAGGTGATATGTGTATGTTTGTATTATTTGTGGGCCTCCATTCAAATGTCTGTAAAGCTGTCTTAACCATTGGTCCTAGCTCTCTAGTTCTATGTCCTTCTGTTGTCATCAGTGTAATGTGGGGGACAGAGTCCTGGACTTGATACCAGTCTTGTAACTCTGGTGGGAGTATTATAGCTGCAGCGGCTCCCTTGGGGCCTACAAAGATATCCTGGCTGATGATAGAGTACGGTTTTTTATTGATCATCTCTATCCAACAGTCAGCATAGTCCATGTGGCTTTGATGTTCGTCGTACAGAAGAGTACAGTGGAGCGGCATGTGTTGCGCTTTAGGTGTCCCTACTAACGCTTGGACCCACACCTCCCATTCTCCCCATAATTGGATTAGCGCAGATTCGTGTGGGTCCAATTGTATCCAGTATGCCAGCGGTGGCGTCTGGTGATGATTGTCTTCTGCTGTTGCATTTGTTAGTGGACTTAGGGCATTCTGTAGCGTACTTTCTACCATTACTGGCATTATCTGGTTTGGTGTGGGGCTTTCTTGGAACTCCACCCGCAAGCCATTTTGGGTGCATTCGATATGGGCTTGTAATATACAAAGAATGTTCCTTCCCAGCAGATTGATTGGAGTGTGTGCTGAATACAGTAGCGACAAGCCACAATGGTTTTTCCTTCGATTTGTATTGTGAGTGGCTCCGTTAGTGGTATTACTTGAGGTTTCCCAGAAAAGCCAACAGTTCGGATGGATGAACTTGAGAGGGGGAGGTTGAAGCCATTTTTGCCAATGCATGAATATGTCGCTCCCGTGTCCACCATGAAGGCAAGTTCTCGGCCTTGCACTGTAACTGATATGGTGGGTTCGTCTCGTGGTTGTAACGAGATTACGGGTGACATTGTTTCCCCCTCAGGCTTTTCTGGGCCCCTCTATTGCCAGTTTGTGGCTGGTGCCCCATATTGATTTGCTGGACAGTCTCTCCTGTAATGTCCTGGTTGTCCACATCCCCAGCATTCCCTTCCCTGCTGCTTATCCATTGGGTTGGGGTTAGACTGCATTTGCCCGTCCCACGGCGGGGGTGGGCCTCGTCCTCCTCCTCCTCCTCGGGGTTTGCCACCACGTTGCGTGGATTCACCCCTCCCCTTCCAATGTTGATGATAGCTGTTTGAGGAACCAACATGTACATGGATTGGCGGCATGGTGGTGGCAGGGAAGTTGACTGGAGCTGTCTGCACTGGTCCTGGCAGAGGCTGAGGTTGGGGTGGTGGCTGGTGCATCACTGGGGCCTGGAGTATCGAGTTCCCCGGAACCTGGGCCTGTGTTGTTATAACTGGGGCCTGTGTTGTTATAACTGGTGTTTTGTCTTTGTCTTTCTTTTGCTTACACAGCTCTCCCAGTTGTAGTTGCGTTAGCTTGTTGACGAGTTGTTTGTTTTGTTCTTCTACTTCCCGTTTTTCTTTCCTGCAGTTGTCAACATGGTGGACTATGTGTTCTGAGAACAACGGCCAGTCCATTTTCATCAGGCCTACCACACCGTCCAGACACTTCTGTACGTTTTGTGGCATAGCCTTTTTCACCATGAGCATGAACAGTCTCTGTGTGGTGTTGTTTGTGTTCCAGGCGCCCCCTGTCTCATCTCTCCATCTTCGTTGAAAAGTATGCAGGAATTTAGTTGGACATTCGTCGTCTTTTAGCATTTCGCCATCCAGTTTGGAGGGATCCATCTTCTCTGGGTAGTGTTTTCTTAGCTCTGCCCATATTTGGTTGCGGTGGCCTCCAAACCCCACGCCGTCCACTTGATTTCCGGTCACCACCCTTGGCAAATGTGCACTATGGAAAACTTCTTCTGTTATCTGTTTTCCAGCCGTGTGCATCAGCAGGGCCTTTATGTCTCCCAGAGCCAGGGTCACCCCTGCTGTGCTCTCTTCCAGTGCTGTTATCCATTTGTTAGCTCCATCAGTGAGCGTAGGCAGCCTTCCTGCCAGGCCGATCATGTCCATGAACGACCATGGCACGTACAGGGGATCTTGTCCAGTTCCTTTTACCACTAGGGGGTATTGCGGGATTGGATTGTGTAGATCCTCTGCTCCTCCTTCTTCTGGGTGGTCGTTCAGGCTGGATCTTCTCCCCAGCCTTCCTCCATTTCTCACCCAGTGCTGTGTTCAATCTTCTTGTGTTGTTATCTTTTGTCTGAAGCCTTCTCTATCTTCACTATTTTGTGGAACTATCATGCCTTCCAAACTTAGACGCATCGCCCCTCTGCTGCTTGGATGTTGCCATATACTGTGGGGGTCTTGGTTTGGTAGGATCTCAGATGTTGGCCTGGGAGTAGACGTATTTTTCCTGTGGTCTCTTAATTTGGTTGTTAGGTTGTGTATTTCTCTCTCCATTTGGTGTATTGACTCCTCCATGTTGTCGCATTTTTGTTTGCTCCACTCTTTCAGTGATTGATCTCTGTTTTTTTGTTTTGGGTGTGCCTCAGGTGACTGATCTGCTGATTGCATAGGAGGTGCTGGGTCAGTGTCCTCACACTCCTCTTTTCTGGCGCCTTGATGTTCCTGTTGTTTTTGCTCTTCCCATTGTTTTTCGTCAGATTATTTTATTATTTTTTCGAGGTAATTCAGTTTGTCGACCAAGTGCGCCATTTCTGCTTTTCCTGCAGCCCTCTTTTGGTACTACAATCTGTCTAGACGGTCTTGTGGCTGTTCACTGTTGCATGTTGAGTTTCCATCTTCTTGTCCCATGCTTGCCTCGACCAGCTCTCTCCTGTTTGGTATTTCTTTTTTCCTGCACCCAGCATGGATTTCAGGTGCTTTATCTAGAGTGAAAGTGAAATCTCCCTGTAGTTGTCCTTTCACTTTCTCTCCTTCGGGGCCTGTGTTCAGGAGTGGGTATTGTCCCACTCTGAATGGGTTCTTACTGTCCATATATGGGGGGTGGCCCCGTTGGCCATGCTGGTGCGGTGGGGCTCTGTCCCTGTTTTTCCTCTGTTTCTGTTGGAATGGTTATTTTCTCTGTCTTTTCTTTATCAGTGCGTTGTATTTTTTGCTCTGTTCTGGCCATCTGGCGTCTTAGTCCTTCCCTTCTAAACCAATTTAAAATTTCTCTTTCCCTAGTCTTCTTGCCCAATCTCTTGTTGCTGTGGTCTTCAGATTTGTGGTGCTTTATGTTGGCTTCCATCTCCTCACAACACACCAAACCAAAGGATCCTTCTTTCGGCCAAAGTGGATTGCGCGCCATCTTTTCATAAATCGTAGAATTAACGTTTTTTCGTCTGGGTGGCGTTTTATTATTAGCTCCATTGGAACTTCCATAGTTCTCCTACTGCTGTTCCCGTGAATGATCCCCATATTACTCTGTCGTGTTTGGTTGACTAGGGACCTAAAAACCTCCGGTTGATCGTCTGTTTCTCCGACCTTCTTAATCTCTACCAAATAGCTCATTAGTTTTCCCGGTTGGCTTATTGAAACCAGGCAGGAGTCTCACAACAGCCTCCCCTGTCTATTCGTTTTTTCTTGGAGGTCTGGTTGTTCAACTCCACCTTCCCTGCCTTCACTCAACCCACCGGGAACAACGGTGATACTCGCCGATGGATGTGTGGCTGGCCTGTCCCGTACTCTTTTTGCCCTATTGACACTTTTGGATGGATAGCGGCTACTGCAGTCTGCTCCAAACCTCTGGGCCAGACTGTAGTGTTCACCCAATTATATGATGCTTGTTGCCAAGACACGCCAGGGAAAAAACCTTCTCTCCTGGGGCTGAACTAATGATTTGGTGATCTGCCCAGTTTTGAGTTTTTCAGCTGAGCGTTTTGTCAGTTTTCAATTTATAAATATGTGTATCCGTTTGCTTTCTCGAGTCTTTGATGTATGTCTTTCTGCAAATGCAAACACAGTTTACGGCGTTTTTCCTCCCTGCGTATTTTTAAAAGGCTCTTGTTTTCCTTTGTCTGTCGTAGACCAATAAATCTGCCACAACTCGGTAAAGACGAATGGTAGATAGTCACAGAGTGGGAGTGTGTGCTTTGTGAGGGGGGTCGTCGGGGTGTGTGTGTGCACGGGTGTGTGTGTGTGTGTGTGTGTGTAGAGAAGTTTGTGTGTACGGGTGGAGGTGTGGAAGTGTGAACGTGTGTGAGTGTGAGTGTGAGTGAAGTGAGAGTGAGAGTGAGAGTGAGAGAGAGAGAGAGAGAGAGAGAGGGGGGGGTGTGAGAGAGAGAGGGATAGAGAGAGAGAGAGAGAGAGAGAGGGGGGGGTGTGTGAGAGAGAGAGGGATAGAGAGAGAGAGAGAGAGAGAGAGAGAGGGTGTGTGTGAGAGAAAGAGAGAGCGTGAGAGAGAGGGTGTGCATGTGATAGAGAGAGGGTGAACAGTTCAGTCGGTACGTTCAATTATAAACCCACGATAACCATGAAGCATTGAAAATGAGCTCTCCTCCTAGTTCACTCAAATTAGTTATTTTCACAAAACTCTCGCTTCCCCGATCGCCTCAGGTTTATACGGATTTCACCTAGTTTTACATGCGTTTTCGCTCTAAAATATAATTTCTCGGGTTTTAAGGGAAACTATTTCTATTTACGGGGCGGCTTTTGATTAAAATGAATATTTTGCGGGTCGGGGATGTTATTTAAACGTTATATGTCAGCCTATTTTTCTCCATTTTATAGTTAAAACATTCTCATGTTAAGCAACTTGAAAATATTTTGTGAGAAAATAGGCTGCTCAGCTTATGGTTTTTACACTTTTTTGCACTCTCAGTAAAAAATACAGTTTACACAAGCTTTTTGGTTTGCAGTTATTCACCGGTGTGAATAATGCCACACTAATACTAAATCCTTAAAGGACAATCGGGGGAATTTTAGCCAAATTTATAACTGTATATATATACTTTTTTTTTTTATAAACCAATTAGATGAGTCTATTCCTCTCAAATTTTTAAACAGTAATGAGGGACAGTGTCCGTCTGTCTCCAACGGGAGTTCCAGACGACCAAATTACAACTTGTGTAAACTGGATCTGAGTTCGTCTCTCTATTTATAGTGATATACAGCCTTTATATGACTTTAATCTAATATCTACTCATTATTTTACATAAGCGTATTTACATGCAAGAATTCTGGCCTCTTTATTTATCTATTTCCCTACCCTGAGAGCATATATTCCTTCTTCAGCAAAGGAATATGCATATTCATCCCCTCTTTTCCAAGGGAATATGTATTCCTTTTTCACCAAAGGAATATGAATATTCACTCCCTCTTTACCAAAGGAGTATGCAATTATTCTCTTTTTACCAAGAGAGCATATATTCCTTCTTTACCAAAGAAATATGAACATTCATTCCCTCTTTCCCAAGGGAACATACATTCCTTCTCCACCAAAGGAATATGAATATTCACTCCTTCTTTACCAAAGGAGTATGCTATTATTCTCTTTTTACCAAGAGAAACATTCCCTCTCTACCAAGGGAATGTGCCGGCTCTTACCTTGTATACTGCTACCGTACACGGAGTACTTTACCCCCTGTCTGTGAACTAAATGACCATGGGTGTCCTGTCTGAGCCGTCTGTGCTTTCCCAAACTATGCGCTTCAGCAGTTGTTTGGCAGACTTTCCAGATCAAGCGTACAGCAAAGATTAACTTGCCTATGTTTTCAACCTAATCTCAGTGTTTTGCTGCTATGGCGATCCAGATTAAGATGATAGCGAATGTTAAACAAGCAAGCAACCAGCAAATTATAGCTGTACGTGACATGTTAATCATTCAATCTTTCCGCACCATGGTTTCTCAACAGGCAGGACACACAGAGTACATATAGACAGAAAAATGTTTGCATCGTACTTTGGCCTCCGTGCTCTATGAATGTATTAATCTTATCTGAAGAAAATAGGTTATTTTGGAAAAAGGGATCAGTTTTGCCTGGGCGGATTCACACCTCGGACACGCACATAATTGAGCAGATATTAACGAAAAAATCTGCTTACCTTTTAAATTTGGTGGCCGGGGCGTTTGTCCGAGGGCTTCCCCGCACAGGGACTGGGATCCTCTAATTCTCCTGGATGCTAGCTCGCCAAATTGTCGAAGTACAATAATCCAAGTTTTTATCCAATATCCAAGTTTTTATCCAATATCCAAGTTTTAAAACAGCACGGAAACGGCAGCAAAGTAAGATGCAAAGTGTTTATTAGAATCCAACACAAAGGAATGATTCCAACAAACGTGAGTGTGGTCTCGAGATCAGACTGGCCTTTTTCTCCGGACATTTGCCTATATATCTGCTTTCCATTATTTTAAGATCTTTTGTCATTGGTACATTATCTCTGGTCACAGATGCATTTATGTATTTCACATCTGGTTGGTCAATCGTCACAAAATTTACATTGCCAGTACTTTTCCTCTACTTTCTCTTTCCAAGGCCCACGTGGGGCCATGCCGCCCAGCTGCACAGGGACACTGAGTCTAGGGACATAAATCTGTCCCCTGACATCAGGCGGTTGTAGTTCTCAATATCTGGGCTATGTAGTCCTTCATGGGAGAGGCCTACACACATTCTTTTCTCTCTGGCACTCAAACCCCATGTATCTGGACTTCCACATTTGGCCATGTTTTAGTGGCAATTCTAATCCATCAACAGCTTTGCATCTGGTTTTCAATAATATAGCGTATAAAAGTAAAAAAGGTGATTAAGTGGTTCTATATAAAACATATAAACCATGATCATTTCTCCATCTTCATAATTACAACAGTGTGTTAATAATTTCTTCATCAGAACGACAGGTACAGCTGCGTGTCATCAGCATAGCAGCGGTAGGAGAAGCCATGGTAGGTGATGATTGGTCCAAGAGAGGTGGTGTAGAGGGAGAAGAGGAGGGGTCCAAGAACAGAGCCCTGTGGGACACCAGTGGAGAGCTGGCGGGGGCCTGACACTTTGCCTCCCCAGGAGACCTGGTAGGATCTTCCCGACAAGTAGGATGAGATCCACTGAAGTGCAGTGCCAGTGATGCCCATCTCTCAAGTCTGGCCAGCAGGATCTGATGGTTAACCGTATCAAACGCTGCAGAAAGGTCTAGCAGAATGATGACGGATGACCTCGAAGCCGCTCTGGCAGACTGAAGGGCAGTGGTGACTGACAGGAGGGCAGTTTCTGTGGAGTGACCAGTCTTGAAGCCCGATTGGTTGGGGTCAAGCAGGTTGTTCTGAGAGAGGAAGTTTGACAGTTGGTTAGATACGGCACGTTCAATTGTTTTAGAAAAGAAGGGTAGTAGTGATACCGGTCTGTAGTTCTGGAGGACGGCTGGGTTAAGGGAGGGTTTTTTGAGTAGAGGGCTAACTTTGGCCTGTTTGAAGGCAGAGGGGAAAGTGCCGGAAGTAAGAGAAGAGTTAAGGACATGGAGAAGAAAAGTTATGATGGAGGGAGAGATGGTTTGAAAGAGAGGGGAGGGGACTGGATCAAGGGGACAGGAGGTGGGGCGATGAGAGAGAATGAGGTCAGAGAGCTCTGCCTCGGACAGGGGAGAGAAAGAGTTTAGACATTTAGTTGGGTCAGTCATAGAGGGTGAGTGGGTAGGAAAGGTGGGTTCAGGGAACCGACTGCTAATGTCAGCAACTTTTTTCTCAAAGAAGGAGGAGAAGTCGTCTGCTGTCAGGGTGGAGGGGGAGGGTGGGGGAGGTGGGTTAAGAAGGGTGGAGAAGGTAGAGAAAAGTTTGTGAGGGTTTGAGGCAGAGTAAATTTTTTTCAGGAAGTAGTGGGTTTTAGCATCAGTTATGCGGGCAGAGAAGGATTTGAGGAGGGAGTGATACTTATCTAGGTCCAGACCGTCTTTGGACTTGGGCCATCTCCTCTCAGCTGCCCGAAGGATGGACCGTTCTGCACGAATCACATCCGTGAGCCACGGGCAGGAGGGAGAAGATCGCGCAGGCCTGGTTGACAGGGGACAGAGAGTGTCGAGTGATGCAGTTAGTATGGATAACAGGGTGTTGGTGGCAGTGGCAGTGGGGTGGCCCATAAACTCGTCAATGGGAGGGAGGATGTTACAATGGAGGAGAAATGGGAGGGGGATAGGGAGCGGAGGTTGCGGCGGAAAGTTACGAGGGGAGGGGAGGTAGGAGGAGTTGGAGGGAGAGAGACAGAGAATTGGATGAAGGAGTGATCAGAAATGTGTAGTGGGGTTACAGAGGTTAAGTCAGTGATACAGTTACGTGTCAGGATGAGATTGAGCTGTTTTCCTGCCTTGTGGGTCGCCGGTGTGTTCAGCAGCTTCAGGTCGAAGGAAGTCAGAAGAGACTTGAAGTCGACAGCCTGCGTTCCTTCGAGGTGGATGTTGAAGTCCCCAAGGAGTATCAGCGGTGTTCCATCATCCGGGAGGACGCTGAGGAGCATGTCCAGCTCCTCCACAAAGTCGACTAGCGGCCCTGGTGGGCGGTAGAGGACAAATAAAAATGCTTTGCTAGGATCAGTTAGCATCACATAATGGTGTTCAAATGATTTGGCAGTAACAGAGAGTGGGGTGGATGTGTATTTAATATGTGGGGAAAGAAGCAAACCTGTCCCACCACCTCGCCCGGTTGAGCGGGGTGAGTGAGAGAACGAGTGGTTGACGGAGAGAGCAGCTGGAGTTGCAGTGTTCTCTGGGCGGATCCATGTCTCTGTCAGCGCAAGGGCGTGAAGAGAAGCATGGGATGCAAACGCCGGGATGAAGTCTGCTTTGTTCACAGCAGACTGGCAGTTCCAGAGCCCAATAGAAAGAGGGTTAGGGGGTTAGGGACTCCCGCAGGTAGACTCCCTGTCTTTGTTCGACTGAGTCTTCGTGCACCGAGGCTGCCAGACGAGGCTGCCTCTGCAGTGCTAGCCACCTTAAATATGCTAAAGGCGCAGCTGACAATGGCCCTAATTATGTAAACAAAGCCAGGGTCTCACTCGGCGGCAAGTACCCTGAAACTCGACCTCTAGCTAGCTACCTATTGACCAATTTAGCTGCTATACCCTTAACCTCTATCCTTGAGACAGAGTTTTAGCTCAACACAAATGAATGAAACAAACTCTGGGTATTTACAGTCAAGATGGCAGTCACGAAGTACACTCAGTAAGACACTATTCGCTCTGAATCTGATTACAGAAGTCAGGGCTGATTTAACCAAATTCTACAATGGCCCTAATTATGTAAACAAAGCCAGGGTCTCACTCGGCGGCAAGTACCCTGAAACTCGACCTCTAGCTAGCTACCTATTGACCAATTTAGCTGCTATACCCTTAACCTCTATCCTTGAGACAGAGTTTTAGCTCAGCACAAATGAATGAAACAAACTCTGGTTACTTACAGTCAAGATGGCAGTCACGAAGTACACTCAGTAAGACACTATTCGCTCTGCACGAAAAAGTTTGTGAAGCCGTCTCTGATGGAGCTGTATACCAGTTTCTGTTCAGCGGTTAATGTTAGCCCTTTCAACACGTCATCTGCCTCGTCCCCCATGCAATATATAAGCGTGTTCACCTGAATAGCATCTGATGACTTATCCAAGTCGCTAGCCACTCTGAAGCGCTCAAACCGTCTTATCCACTTTTCCCAGTCTTCACAGAACAACCCTCTGTGGAGGGTTGTTCTGTTCTGGACCACGTTGCCCGGCTGTACATGCAAGTCTTGATTTGCTTAAATGTACATGTATGATGCTGTTAATACACCACGGCACGATACTCGCTGTATCGTGCAACATCTATGTACGTTGTATCCATGCGTCGTTGCTAACGTGTGCTGACGCTGTGACGTAGGCTAGCACTGAGTACCCTTTGTTGACAAAAGGCACTTTTTGCCACAAAAACTTAAGTTCAGGCTAAACCGTGCAACGGAACGTAAATCCCAATAGAAGCAACGCAATCGAGACCAAGACGAACATTTTGACACCGCCGTTTTCTATGTAGTCCAAATATTGACTGATCCTTAGGGGTGGGAAAATAATAATAATAATAAGAAGAAGAAGAAGATATATGTGAGAGAACAAAGGTTGTGCCCTTGCTGAAGGCAAAGCACACCCAATTAGCTAGTGCTACCAGTTCAGCCAGCATATCCAACAGTCACGTGAAAATGTAACGATTCGTTCACCTCTTGACTGTCTTCAAGTCGTTAATTTTTTATGTGACCTGCATAGGCTCAGTAGAGGAAACAAATGATCCGTTCACCGGCTCTCGACTGTGTCTTCGGGTCTTTTGTACACTCTTTATGTGAAAATTAAGTGAAGTTGGCAAGAAAAAAATATGAGCCCGAAAAAATTAAGGAAATGACTCAAAAAAAGATTTGCTCATTTCACTGAAAGAGATTGAAAGAACTAGTCAGTAAAATGACCCGAACTTCCCATCACTAGATAGAAGCATTGACGGTTGGCGATACGACAATCGCCCAACCCTAGTTGTCAACAATCAATTTAAGATTTAGGTCAATGTTACATGTCACAGGCTGTGTACCAAATGATCAAGAGCTCTTCGGAAGTTTTGGAACACTTCAGCTTCAGAAGGTTATGCTGCATCCAAGTACTAATTTCATGCAGACCCTCCGTCAGCACAGTTAATGTGCAGCAGGGCCAGGTACAAGGGGGTCCAGGGGAGGGGAAACACCCCCCAGATCTCTGCCATGCCCCCTCAGCTCCTTCTGAGTTCAGCCAAAAATAGTACATGTTTATATTGAATGAAAAATTATACAATTATAATTCCCAATTTGTGAACAGAGCGTTAGGCTATCTGTTGTGAAAGTATCTGGTTGACAGCTACATCAAAATCAACAAGCTATCCGCAATATCCAAAGCCATATAGAAAATGTATCTCTATGGCTCTGGCAATACCTAATCAACAACCTGGACTTTTTTCTCTCTCCCTCGCCTCTGTTGTCAGTATTTTAACGTAACTAACTCACACTCCATCAAGGACAGTGGGAATTTTGAATAACAGTAAAAAAGATTGTATTTCTCGAACAATAGGGAATAAAATAAAATAAAAATTCTGTACACACATAGTTATATAAATTATAATACTTTGCGTTGGCTAACTTTAAATGCCTTTTGCAAGTGTAAACTAGCTGGTGCTATCGTGGTGATTTTATCTTGCTTGCTAGCTAACCATTGTGTTGATCCATGATGAGGCTCACTCACCCACTGAATTGCATATTAAACAAACCAGAATGTAACAAACTTACTAATTGATCTCTGACTGCACAAATAACAAAATAAGTCCAGTGTAATGTTTACAAAACATAAAGCTTAAGAAACTGTATTTGCACACAAATTAATGAATTTTTGGGGGACTTCTATATTTATGTCACTACTGTAGCGGGGTATGCACGTTTAAGAATAGCAATACTTTATTTATGATAAAGTATCTAGTTCTCGGGGACACCACCTCTGATTTGTTAAAGGGACAGAGGAAAACTTATTTAATAATATTGGATAATAGCCTTCGTAATAATCAGTCTAATCTTAAGTAGTGAATTCTATGAAAGTAGAGCAGATCAGATAACAGGAGGGATACGCGAATATTATACACAATGATTTATTTTAAGCAAATGTAATTGGAATGAACACATACCAGATAAGTTATGGGTTAGTTTGGCTAAAACAGTACAGTAGATCCTATACCGTTATGGGAGCGGGATACACAATGGGAGAGCGAGTGGAGAGGGGAAAGGGGAGGAGAGAGAGAGAGATAGGCCTCAAGAGACAACTGGACAGTCTATGCGATGGTAGGATCATCCTAACGAGAGCTAGGTTAAGTCATTTGCAACTAGAATCAAACGTAACAAATTCAACCACAATATGCCAATGTTCACAAGTAAGAAATATAGCAAATCGCAGTTACTTTGGTCGGCTTGAAGAAGGGTAGAGTCAATGGTTTCGTTATCGTCCAACGAAAATAGGACAACGGAATCTTTCGTCAAAGTTCCGGGCGCTCAGTGAATTTGCAGATTGAGAGGAATAGTTTAGAAATGACGCGTTCACTTCAATTTAATTCCTACGAACAAGCGGGGTGTGATTGTTCATCTTGGGTTTTTATAATCCAAGAAATGCGGGGTATCCCTTTTTGAGGGTGAACTTTTCATTGGTCAGTTTACCTGACTGGGCGTTGTCCTGAGATAAAATAGGTGTGAGGTGGTCGGTAGATTGAAGTCAATATTTCAAATGTCCATGGAATGCTTAAACTTCAAAATATAACAATACAACGTTCAGAAATAGTTTTGTTAGTATGGTACAATCATTTTGATATCAAGATTGACTGACTTATCATAACAGGAAAGGAAGTTTCATAAAAACATCAAATTATATCAACACAGCATTTAAAGGTAAAGCATAAATTGTCACACAAATTCCAATAGTTCTTCTAGTGTCCACAAGCAGTATTGTCTTTGAGAGATGTTTGTAAATCCATTAAATGTCTGTTTTGGGATAAATCCTTTATAATTCAGAGTTTCTGGAGTAAGGGAGTTTGAGAAAGGTGGGCCGTTGGCTGGCTCTTCCCCCCCCCCTTGGAGAGGGGAACACCAGGTATGGCATCAGCCCCTTTGAGGCTTATCGAGAAGATAGTGGCATTGTATGAGACGTCATACAATGCAATCAGTCGTCCTGGTGATCAGTACTGTGTCTTACTGAGTGGATCAGAAAGGGTCGTGTTGGCGGTTTGACTCTCTGCTACACTACCAAAGCTGAAATGAAATAAACGCTAATGTCCATACCTGTCAAAAAACTGCAGCACACAGCAGCAAACTACTGCAAACTAGACCACCCTGTGTACCATCATGATACCGGCCCTGATGTGCAGCTAATATCAGGGCAAGTGCTAATGTAGATTTGTGGATCGTCAGCATAGCAGTGATAACCAAGACCATACTTCCTAATATTCTGCCCGAGGGGAAGCATATAAATGCTGAATAGAGTGGGGCCAACACTGACCCCTGTGGAACACCCTGATGCACCCTGATGCACTGGTACAGTCACAGACATATTATTACCCAAGATGATAAACAATCCTAAATTAAAATATCCTAAAATAATTTAAACCAGATATATTGGTGCACCCCTAAATGTCCATATGGATACAATGGCTAAACAAGTTAAAGAACCTGTTATCTTATTGTACAAATCTTAATTTATTTGGGGACATTTACTGAAAACCTGCTCAGATCCTTTGATTGGTGTGTGTGTGTCCTGAACTGTAAATGCATTAATATGCTCCTCACTGTCATACCTGGTATCATGTATTTTAGATCCTGTTGAGAGGAACACAAAGGTGATGGAACAGGAAGTGATACGACTCCAGGAAATGCTCAACAGGCTAGACTTTAAGAGGAAGGTATGTTGAATCTAGAGGGAGAAATAATTATTTGCATCATTACACTCCTATACACTCACCATTTTAAGTAAATGGTTACATATGCCATAAAAAGTTTCTAAACTTAATTTTCCAGCATAGCAAAATGTAATCAGATCTTGTTGGTATCGGAGGTATCAAACAATGGACATCCGAATGTCAAAATACTGTATGTAGTCATTGCCTATTCAGGATGTTCTGGTTAAGATCAATGATCTTTTAATATTCATGAATTCTTAATAAAACAGGCAAAGTTATTCACACAGAGCCATGTCCTTTACTGTTTGATTGGGCACTTTCGGATGGACTGACATTATATATTAATAATTCAAAATTGTATTTATAGCGCTGCCTTCATTGTCAAGCAATCACAGGACTAAACAGGTTATTAAAAAAGTTAATAAAGAGCAGTCAATATACAGTAAAAAGTACAACATATAAGTGCTATGAATTACAGGCCTTCTCAAAGAGAAACTTTATTAAACTAGCTTTAAAAACTGTAGTTGCAGAAATATGCAATGCTATTTTTCTTTGTATTTGTCCAACAGGAGATACTGTCTAAAATGAGGGACGTGATTAAAGAGATTGAGCTTCTAATGGGATCTCAACTCAATCCTGAGTTAATGGATTGGAGGCGAAGACAACAAATAGCTTGCATTGGTGGACCACTGCTCACCTCTCTGGACCAGCTCCAGAGCTGGTAAAATATTCATCATCCTTACATTACTTTACATTATGAAACATTACAACTAGTACCACCATAAGTAGCCTAGAGAAAAAACGTCTGCACCGTGATGCAAATCACATCACGCATGACGCGCCCACAACTCAACTGGAAGCTTAGGTAAACAAGAACAAGTATTTAGTGATCCTTACATGTTGATTATTATATTGAGTGGCTTCTTCAACACTTGAACTTTTGTAATATGCAAGAAAATGAAAACTGTAAAAAGGTTTTTGGCTTCTAGTGGAAAATATGGAACGCCGTCAACAGCCCCTTTTCGCTGGACCGTGTCACATATTTTGTCGACCGCCCTATGTCTGTTGCCTGTTAATCACCTGCCGTGTGTGGTAATCTTTAGTCTTGTGTCTTTTAAATGTTAGTACTACAGCTGTACTGTGTATGTGTCTCTGTCTCCCTCCATCTTTACCTGTCTTTCTTTCTCTGTCTTTCTATCAGGTTTACCTTGATGGCCCAGAGTCTATTTCAGATAAAGCGTCAACTGGACAAGCTAGGTGAGCTTATCCTGAAAGTAACCTATGAGAGTGACCCCATCCCTCTTCAGAAACCACAGATGGAGGAACAGGTCAAATTCCTTATTTACCACCTCATTAAAAGGTAATCAGTCTAGCCACATATTTAACAAAGGAGTGTGGGAAATAAATTATATGCAACTAACTTCTATGCATGTAAGATCCCATTTTGCAATCAGGCAAATGGGATGGATCTGAATCCTCAGCAAATTCCTCTCTAGCCTATTTATGAAAATTGTTTTGTTTCTTACTGCCTTAGGCTACCCCCAATTATGGATCTGTTTCATCTACTGTAGCTGTCAAACGTGGCGATTAATAATAATGATTACTAATATGAATGTATTATTAAGTGTTTTTTTTTCCAGCTCTTTGGTGGTAGAAAAGCAACCTTGTATGCCCACTCACCCTCAGAAACCCCTTATCATCAAGACTGGTGTACAGTTCTCCACAAAAGTCAGGTATGTAGCAACATCCTGCTACTTAAACTTCAAAGTAGGCAACAGCAACAGCATTTCACTTTTTTTCCAAATGTTCTGTGTTGTTCAGACTGCTTGTTAAACTCCCAGAGGTTGATTATCAGCTGAAAATGAAGACAACATTTGATAAGTAAGTGCCCCTTTTTTATTTTGGTAATTTTACCGTTTACCGTTTACATGGAAATAGCTTGTATATTACAAGCAATCCAAACTGTTTTTCTTTTATATTCTGTAGTTTCATTCAATGAATGTAACGGAATGATAAAAAGGTCACTGCTCCATGGTAAAAGTTTAATGTTGTAACAATGTTGATTTGGCTAATATATTTTCTACAACTGATTACACAACAACACAGCAAGACAATTTAGCTATCTCTAATATGCTTCGTTTGTGTTTGCAGGGACCTACCTCCAGGCAGAGTGTGAGTAAACACGTCACAAGTCAGAGTTTCAAAATAAATAAATTAATCTTGGACTCCATCTAGTGCTTAAAGATGATTGAGAATGACAGGTGGTGTATCCATCTGCCTTTGATTCAAAGTTTTGTTTATTTGAAGTTAAATAAATACATGTCCACAATATTGAAAAATAAGTTGGTTTTCATTTGCATAAAACAGTAGCTAGCCAATGTCAAGTTTGGCACATAAATCACCAGATGAAATATGTTGATGGCTCTTGGGCTGCCACATCAATGAGTCTGAGACCAATGGCCTTTTTTACCCATACAGATTGTATCAAATTGTATAAGATAGCATTAAGTGATGTGAAAACCAACAGTCTCATTTCGATTCAATAAACATATAGAACCCTGTGTTCTGGATGGAAGTAGGAAAGGAAGGTCTTACATGCCATACTTGATCAAATGTGTTCAAGTATTAGGCAAAGCTCTCACACTTTGATCAAATGAGTCGCAATGGCATTACAACCCCTTGTCTTAGAAATCGTCAATTCTTCATCCTGACCAACAACACTAAAGTCATGGATTTTGAGGAATCTTCTAATGGTTGCCTCACTGTGGACTTCAGACATCTGGTAACAACTCTCCCTCCTGTTGCATTTAGATCCATTACCAGAGACTAGTGTTGGATAAAAAAATAGTGACAGTAAAGCTACTCAAACCAGTTTTTATATGCATATGCCAGAATTCAATAGAAATAAGAATTCAATAGAAATTACCATTTTGTGTGTGCACGTAGAATTTCTGGTAAATGTTTCATAATGGGTGGGTTGTCTTAAGAATTATCATAATTTTAGATGATCAAACCTTTATTGATATGTACACACTGTGGGTTGTTCTCATTTTCATTGTTTCACTGTTCAGAATGGAGAAATTAAATATAAAGAAATTAACTTTCTACAGCAGCTCAAAGAGAAGAAGGTCATCAATGGAACCAAGGGGAATGAGGTGAGAAAGTTAAATAAATAAAGCTTATTGAAGTAGGGGAGACTGAGGCAGCTTCTCATGCTTTGCAATAATATGTAGATTTCTCTGCATTAGAATATCTATAAATGTATTTAATGCCAAGTGCCTGATCCTTTCTGCACCTTGGTCCTGAAGCCCAGGGGGGAGACTTGAATGGGCAGTCCAAGGCCGCCCGTGTACTACTAAAAAGTGATGTACAGCTAACTTGATAGTACCACTTGCCAGAATTAATACAGATAAATTACTAGAGGATTACAGTGACACAATCACTTATTACTGCTAGCCCCCATACATCCTATCCTTACTTGAGACAACATCTACTGTATTGTGGGATAATAGTTTGTCAAGGATTAGGAGATCGGGTGTGAACAGGTTAGTCAAATTGAACATGGCTGTGATGTAAACACATTTCCAGGGTCTTCTCTCTGTGACAGAAGAGCTTCACACTCTCAGCTTCGAGGCACATTTTTCCATCCAGGGCATTAGCATCGACCTGGAAGTGAGTGACTTTCATGCCACACATTAATCACACACAGACACACATTAAAACTGTACACATTCACAATATATATAATGTTACCAACTTCTGAATACTGAATTCAAACTGACAAAATGAGTAATTAATTACAATACAATTATAATGGAGTTTAAGCATAGTAATAGACACTCGTTAAGACTCATTAAGACTTGTTATGTTGTATACCAATACTCAATGCATTATATTTGTGTGTGCTTGCCTTTGGCAAGGCTCAACCTATATTCTCTCTCTTATTATTTATTATTATTTTCTCACCCTAATTGCTCCCAAAGGTTTTGCACTACATAGACAATGTCGGTGTCAAAATGTGCGTCTTGTTCCCGAAAGCGTTGCTTGTATCGGCAGGAAAGTTCTGTTGCACGGTTTAGGCTTAATTATATTTTGTGGCAAAACGTAAAACTAAAGGTAGCTAACTAGCTAGCTACAGTCACAAACATCACTAACGTCGCAACATCACATACCTGCGCGCGATTACCTACAGTAAAACAGCAGGGGCCTTATTTATAAACGTTGCATAAAAAAATGCATACGCCAGTTTGTGTGCAAACTTCAGGATTTATTAAAAACTAACTTCACATGAGAATGTGAGGTCCTCCACGCACACTGTGACCCATGCGTACTCACAAAACTTTGAGAAATGGGAAACTGTGACTCCAATGGCAGAAACAAGCCTTCAAGTTGATAGCTAACATTGCGAAAAATAAATTGAAGAGATATAACCTCTTACGTGTTACATATGAAGAGTTGCCTGGAGTGCACGGACAAAAAACATTATTTCCGATATATACAAACTCTTAGTCGAGCCTGCCACTTATCAGACAATCAAAAAAAAGAAACGGTCTACACAATAGCCAATCGGAAAATAGCACCATTGTATCTGGGTAAGATTTAATGCAACAACCAATGGAAAAAAACATTTTTCACGTGATTCTGCTACGTCTTCCGAAAGTTTTGTTCACCTACAGAGCAAACCACTGGAGCTTGAGCAGAGTAGGCTAAGTCATGATCTCCTGTTTTAATGTTACAACAAATTCACAACTTGTTTGACACAAGAAAGTTAGAAAATGTTTCCCAGATAATTAGCATCAGTTTTTCATGAGTGTCTGTAACTTAACCAACAGTTTTACAGCCTGTTCACTGACAACACCTGCTCAGAACAAGTAGTTCATAGATGTAGCTGGTGTGTATCGGTGAAACTCACTCCTCAGGTATGTAACAGGCACCCGCGTCGACGGATTACAAGCTTTTTGTTGGCGTAGTTGGTAGTGGGGGCACTTGGGATGTCAGAGGTGGCAGGTTCGTACCCAGTGCGGGACGAACATAGGCCCGATACCTCTGACGGAGTTTGCAATACCACGTCTGTTACATAAAATTGGCCTAGTCATATTTTCGTTATCACACGATGACTGACATATTGTCACATTATAAACATCTCTTTCCAAATAAGCGTAATAATTTTATTAGCACTAAATACATTTAAGTGTTTTGCACTTTTAAAATAATGTCATATTTCATAATTATATCCTGGCCATGGATGAATTAATCATTGCTGCCTTTCAAAGATGTCAGGTAAAAAGCAATTAATTAATTAATTTTGAACCCCTCACGGGGGGGGGTGGGGGAGAATGTCACTCTTGCCTGTCTTCAAAACTTGAGAGCCCTGAGCATGTGACAACGTTTGCTAAGCAAATAAGAACGTTAATCGCGCGATAAACAAATGGACGCTGTTAAAATTGTTTTGCGTTAACGCCGTTAATAACACGTTAAAATGACAGCACTACTCACAATTTGTTCTTGTTTACCCAAGGTTCCAGTTTAGTTGTGGGCGCGTCAGTCATGCGTGACGTGAGTTGCATCACGGTGCAGCCGGTTTTCTAATAGCACGTGGGTACTAGCTGTAATGTTTTGTATTCTAGGCTGTGTCTGTACAAAGTACGATCCCATCCCCCCTCCTAATCAAGTAGTGAATTGGAGGTGTAGTACTTTAAGTACCTTTTAAGTATAATGTTGAATGAAATGAAATGATCGTGAAAATGATCGTGCCTTCTCGTCAATCTGTCATTTATTTGCATGTTGATAGTTGGTGAATATTTACGGAATTTGAATGATTGTTGTCTAGCCCTTCAATTTTTCAACAAAATTTAATTTATCATAAAGAATGTCACACATGTTGAGGGTTAAACTGCATTTGATCTATAAATGCGTAGCCCAACATAATCAACATTCTATTGTCGGCTAACAATGATCACGTCGTCAAAAGTATAAACACAGGGATATGGAAGCAAATCATTGACATAATGTTTTGAATTTTAAAAGGCATTGAATACTTAATATTGAAGTTTAAACAACACCAAATTCACATATGAATTTATAAAAATATTTAGAAAGAATCTGATGCAAAAGTCAAGGCTCGGAAATTCAGGTTGCTCACATAGAACAGTAAAATTTAGATCCCCAAAATTCAATACAAAAAAAAATTCAAGTTGATCAAATTAGATTTGATGTTTGATCTATTTTAACTTAATGCCTTTTTTTTAGGTTGTATAAGCCTTTTTTCACTCTGGCAGGGGGACTGCCAACGGAAACTAGCCTTTTGGCTATAGCATTTACATTTTAATGTTCATGAATGTACACTGTCCCTCTTGATCAGGGGGACTGCCAACGGAAACTAGCCTTTTGGCTATAGCATTTACATTTTAATGTTCATGAATGTACACTGTCCCTCTTGATCAGGGGGACTGCCAACGGAAACTAGCCTTTTGGCTATAGCATTTACATTTTAATGTTCATGAATGTACACTGTCCCTCTTGATCAAATAAATTGAAATTAATAATTTGAATGGTGAAATCCGAGACGGAAAAAATTGAGCCTATCAAATTCGAGCCGAAAAATGTTGAGGCGAAAAAATTCATATTGCAACATCCGGGATACCAAGGATAGGTAGAGCAATTGAGCCTCGATGCAAGATATGATCACATCTGACTCACCGAAGCATGGTTGTTTACCCTGGTAGTCATCATGCGTTTTTCTTCTCTATTGCTCGATTGTTCTACTTATGTTTTCCTGCATTCCAAAGCTGCAATTCTCTTTTCTATCAACAGATGTCGCAAGGGCTCCTGTATGTGAGTCTTCTATTATTCAGACAAAGTTTAATACAGGGCTCTCAAGTGTCACGCATTGAGCGTGACAGTCACTCATTTCGGTCTTTTGTCACGCACTCCCGCCACACATTGTATTTCTCACACGGAAAAACAATTTCTAATATATTTAATATGCCGCACCGCCCAACCGAAATTTCCCTGGCCGCGCCTCTCTCACTTAGCCTGGACCTAACCAGACTCTCGTACATCGCATTTGTACCCCCCAAACCCCGTGGGGAGGAGGGCCACAACATCATGACCACCAACAAAACTCAACTTTAACTTATGGATATTCGGCAGCGTTGCCACAACAGCAGAATAGCTTCGCTCGCATCTTTCTCCGCCGCCATTACTGAACTACAACTCAAACTAGTGCACGACATCAACGTCATCGTTCTCAGCCACTCCCTCTGTTCGCTGATTGGACCTACACATTTATTTTTTCTGAAAACTGATGCACTGAAATCCCAGACCTAGTACAGAAGCAAAATCCAAATTGAGCGGAAGTACGTAGGAGGGCAGAGCCAGGCTATATTTTTACTCCCACGTATACGTAAACCACCTCCGTTGATGCGGGGGTCGCGAGTCACTGGCACCATTATTTTAGGGGTCATGGGCTGAAAAGTTTGAGAACCCCTGCTCTAGAGGAGCGGAAGCCTGCCTGTCTTCCTCTTATAACTCTGTGGCATGATGGTCTATTTCTATTTTCTGTCTAAAATTAAGAATGTCACATAGTTTTAGTGATAAAATGTAGAATACAATGTACAATTACAATAAAATAAGATGTTTAAAATATTCATAAGTGGCCCAGGCCCTTTGGCACACATCACCCCAATCCCACGTTTTTGGAAAAAATGCATCATCCAGCAGTTTTGAGCTAAAATCATGCTAGCTATATAGACTCATTGTGTAGCTTACCAAAGCACTAAAACGTGTGAAATGTTTTCAAACTTGTCTATAACTGTTCAGACACAACAATCAAAAAACCTTGATCATAGAAAATTTACTTTGGAAGGCAAAAAACTGTTTTTTGAACAGCATCATTTTTTTAAATCTCTCATGCAATGAGGCTCTCTTCTTTGCAGGATGAGTAAATGGTTCTATGGTTCCCCACTCTCCCCTACTGGTAGCTAGTTTACCTCGTTCACTTTTGCGTGACTAGGTTTAGTAAGACGTGAATGATATTCGTTCACAAGTAATGATTAAAGGTTTTGTTATTTTAACTTTTTTGTACTTTACTTACAGTTCAGTGCAGTGTAATTGTTTGCCGCAATAATTAAATGAAATTAGCATTTCAAATCATACAAACTGTCATGATGCATTATTTTAATGCACTAACATATAGGCCTACATGAGAATATGATAAATGTTAGCAGTGGATGTATTTAGGCCAGGGAATTGGCTATAAAATGTTGAGCAACAACCCCCCCCCCCCCCCCCCGTCGAATGACTCGAAAAAAGATTTGTTAGTCTTACTGAACGAGATTCAAACAACCGAGTCTGTAACATGATCCGAACTTCCCATCACTAATGTTGGGTAACTGAATTGATTTACTATGCGATTGATCATTAGGGGGATGGGATTGCATCTTTCAAACAGCCTGGAAGATGCATCCACAGGTTACCAGCAAAAAAAAAGAGAAGAAGAAATAACCTATTTATTCAATTTAGTCCGTAGATGTAAAGGGAACAAAACGTACACTATTCTACATGATCTGTCAGGCTAGTTGTAGTAGATAGGCCGCCTACTTGATTAATCAAATGCAACTTTCATTTTAGAATTTCCAAACAATTATACGTCACTCTCATTTTTGCAATACTTGGACTGTGTTCTGACAATAAATGAAGAACATTACATGTTTTGTCAGTATAACTGAATCTAATTAGACCATTGAATGTTTATGATGTCCCTGTGTGTTTGTTTATACTTTTATACTACTATCGACCAACTGCAGTCTAGCCTAACCTGCAAGTGTTTGAACATTTTTTGCCAATAAATTACATTTTGCTGAATGATTGAAGGGTTAGACAACAAACGCTTTAATGAAATAATCACCAACTAACAACACAGAAATAAATGAAAGATTGACGAAGGCACGTTCATTTTAAGACCGTGCCTTTGCTCCGTGCAACAAGCACCATCTAGCGATCATTACATGTCAGTAACAATGCCCCTGTCTGTAGACTCATGGTCAATTTGACACCTAACAGCGCTATAAGTAGGGAAATGTGTCTTGGCGCTTCTAGTGTTAACGTTGGCTAAAGACTCAAATCAAGTTACAGTCAACATTCCAAGCATTCTAATGCTTACACAGCTCTTTCATCACCTGAAGAATAGGCCTCCTTTAGCTTTCTAAGATGTTGTAGAATACTAATTTATTGTAACTCACTTGATTCATTTATAACTCTTGATATCTCAGAATTGCATTAATTTGTTGTGTATCCGCTTTACAACACATAGGCTACTTCATTTTACCATTACAATTATTGTTGTGCTTACCTGTCTACACATAAATAGCTATGTAGTGAAGCAAATGCACTTCGTAGAATTCAATTAAATTTGACATCATTTTTATTTTAATTACATACTTTTGCAAAGGAGCCCTTGCGACATCTGCTGACGAAGCAAATTGCAGCCTTCAAAGATGGAAAAAATGAAGAAATTCTCAGCAGAATTAGAAACAGGAGACAAATAGCTTTAAACTAGCTTTTCCCACTGTGATTTTGAAAAAATATAAATACTGGATGATGAAACACACATATTTAGGATAAGTCAAGAAAGCAGGATCCTGGAATTTGACTTGATAGTGCGAAAATATATATATTTTTCTCTTCACTGCGGTGAAATGACTGGCACTCTGCGCTTCTAATGATTAACTCAAAAACAATCACACCCTGTCTGAAGGCATGAAAAGGTCTAGAATATTTGAAGGGGGATTTCGGGAGCATTCCAGGTTAACCAACATTCAGATACGCGTATCTTCTTCAACTATTTTTACTTTTCAATGTATGACACATCATTTGAAAGCTTACAATCTACTTTTACAATCTGTAAATAATGGAGAAATGACCTTGGTCGACATTGTTCCCTTTTCAGCAGAGCGTGTCACATTATCCACTGCCTATTATAGGCTACACTGTCTGTCTTGTCATTCCGAAAGTTGTTAAATTAAGCTATGCATCAACATGTAGGCTAACATCAAGTAAGCCTATAGCCTACAATTTGCTCACAAAATATAGCTGCAAGCAGCATTAATAGGGCAAGCGCAAAAAAAACTAAATGATGATGTAAACAAGCAAGGAAAAACTATGATATAAGATATTATTTGTTTTTGTTATAGCTTTTTTTGTTGCTCCAAATCATTTTGATATCCTTTACGGCATTGTGCCAAAGACGTATCCCGAGTTTTGGAATTATAAGCTAATGCGTTCATTAAATACATAATTTGACGACAAAATTGTAAATTGCCGATGCCCAAAATGGCCGACATGGGAACATATGATTTTCTCGACTTGGTATGCTACATAGAATCAGAATTGTCCAATCTTGTGATTTATGGTCAAACTGTTCAGAAGTTATAATCAAAAAAAGTATTTTGTTGTTTTTTTCTGACCAGTAGGTGGCACTATGCCGAGACTGCACAGGGACCGTCAAATCATGGTTGTGATGACACTAACCAAGTTTCGTCTCAATACGGTAAAGCGTTGTAGAGGTATAGCCTCACGTCCACATTGGCGTGCTCTTTGTCAAAATTGTTTGCACGTTATTCGAGAACGGTTTGACTAATCAACTAGAATTTTGTACCCACCCCTCCCTTCAGTGAAGCGCATTGTGTTTCCTTCTGGTATGACATGCGCTATATAAATAAAGTTTGATTTGGTTTGAGTTATGATGTATGAGGTGTGTTTATACTTTTGATTGACATCCTTTAGCCCAGGGGTGGGCAACCCTGGTCCTCAGGGGCCGCTGTCCTGCATGTTTTAGATGTTTCCCTGCTCCAGCACACCTGTTTCAAATGAATGGGTTGTTATCAAGCTCTGTAGAAGCCTGGTAACGACCATTCATTTGAATCAGGTGTGCTGGAGCAGGGAAACATCTAAAACATGCAGGACAGCGGCCCCTGAGGACCAGGGTTGCCCACCCCTGCAAGTTTAGCCAATAAATTACATTTTCCTGAAAGATTCAAGGGATAGGCAACAAACGCTCTAATTTAATAATCACTGAAAAAAATGACAGATTGACGAAGGCACATTCATTTTCCGACTGTGCCTTTACTCCATGCCAGAAGCGCCATCTAGCGAACATTACTTGTCAATAACAACGTCCCTGTCTGAAGACTAATGGTGCGTGTCCACTACAGCGGAGCGGGCGGCGCGTCGGCATCGGCTTCCAAATAATTTTCAATTAAACCGGGCATTGACGCTCCCGCAGGGACCGTCAATGCCCGGGTATTGTTTCATGGAAAATGAATTACACTACAAACATATCGTTTGTAGTGGACACGCACCGTAACGGTACGTGTCCACTACAGCGTTTTTCAACGCTCTGCACCGCTTGCCTAGGGAGTCAGGTGGCTGAGCGGTGAGGGAATTGGGCTAGTAATCCGAAGGTTGCCAGTTCGATTCCCGGTCATGCCAACTGACGTTGTGTCCTTGGGTAAGGCACTTCACCCTACTTGCCTCAGGGGGAATGTCCCTGTACTTACTGTAAGTCTCTGGATAAGAGCGTCTGCTAAATGACTAAATGTAAATGTAAATGCCTTCCCACAGTACACCACGCTCGGGGGTGTTAAACAAATTAATACAGAGTTGTAGTTCTCTAAAGTCACTGTTGTAGTCATGGCCAAGCGTGCAGACTTGGGTACATGTATTCACAATATCGATCAAACATTGTTGTGACATTATAGGTAGTTATAATTATTATAATTATAAGTATAATGCATTATTGTATTGGTATACATCCCAAGTCTTCATGAGTCTTTACAAGTGTCTATAACTATGTTTATACTGCATTATTACTGTATTGTAAGGCATTACGAGGACACATTACAGTAATGTTGTATAATACTTTACACATTTGGATAAAGTGGTACCGTAATGTTTTACTGACATCAATTGTGTGGGATGTTTTTGCATATTTTCAGACCTGCTCCTTGCCGCTAGTGGTCATCTCCAACGTAAGCCAGCTGCCAGGTGGATGGGCCTCGGTCATGTGGTACAACCTACTGACCAATGAACCCAGGGTAAGCTGTCAACCGTTGTTGCATTCGGTAGAAATGAAAGGTGTCAAAATGTGTATCTTGTTGCCATGATGCCCCTTATTTTTTTAAACATTTCGTTGCACGGTTTCGGAAATATTTAAGTTTTTGTGGCAAAAAGGACAGCCAACAGTAGGTTTCTTGCTAGCCACAGTTAGCATATGATGTCACAATCCGGCACACGATAGCAACAATGCCTACTATTGTAACGGCTTAATGCCGCTGTTAATTAAGTCTGGAAGAGCGTAGTTTCTTGTGTATGCAGTGACCTACGGTGGCCCTGAAGTGCAAATCACAACAGCAAATCATAAAACACAACGGCAAATAGGAAAACATTTCAACAAATCATAAAACAGTCAGGAGTCAGGTGGCTGAGCGGTGAGGGAATCGGGCCAGTAATCATAAGGTTGCCAGTTCGATTCCCGGCTGTGCAAAATGATGTTGTGTTGTTGTGTTGTTGGGCAAGGCACTTCACCCTACTTGCCTCGGGGGGAATGTCCTTGTACTTACTGTAAGTCGCTCTGGATAAGAGCGTCTGCTAAATGACTAAATGTAAATGTAAGTTACCGTATGTTGGCCAGCCACTACTACAATTATAAATCGAGTCGACAATTTATTAGGCAAACACATTTAGATTAAACATTTGGTACCACACCAGCCAGAGGATTTTAATATGCTTCAGTCTGGAGAGGACAAAAATTGCTCCTTCAATCCAGAGTGGTTCAAGAGGAAAAAATGGCTAAGGGCTAGTGAAGCAAAAAAATTACTTTTCTGCTTTCTTTGCGGCAGGTAAAGATAGACTATGTTGGGGTGGTCATGTCGTTTGCGGAAGCATTGTCTAAGTCTGTAATGTTGAACTTGTGTTTATCTTGATATGTCTGTTGTTGGCCTGGGTAGTTTGGTTGCTCACCCTGGGGATGAAGGTTAGCTATAGAGGCGTTGTTGGACATAAAACTCTACTGGGGCACCGGCCCCGAATTCATATCCCTTTTTTTCTTTCAAGCTTGCTGCGCACAATGCACTACTAGGCTATAGAAACTCCCACTATTAAACAGTTCAGGGACGCAAGTTTGATATCAGCTTTGGCAGGGACATCAATAGCAAATGCAAGCGCGCACATTTTTTTGCATTCATTTGAGCACAAATACAGTTTTTTTGAGCTTCATGTAATATTGTTTGCATGTAATTTACTGGGGCACGTGCCCCACGTAAGAGCATATTCGGTTGTTTTTATGTTCTTCCACACTGACGTTGTTTGTATGTAATATGGTGGGGGTAGCAACTATGCACTGTTAGCCTAATTATATCAATCATTTATGTCAACAATTTTGGTCAAACCAACTTCCACCCTGTCACTGTGTCAGGTGCTACAACACAGTTGCAGACCACAATGATCATAACTATATCTGCTGAATCCGTGTATCATTCGTTCTTTAATTTTTCAATTGATAAACCAAAAACCACAAACTAAACGAAAATGATTTTGAAATGTTGTTTTCATGTATTCCACTAATGTCTTTTTATTTTTTAATTAATATATTGAGAGCATTTGCAGTTACAAACAACACATACAAGTACACATACACTACTACAAAACAAATGCATAAACAAATCATATCCCAGGAAGTCTGCAAAGTCCAGCAAGGCTAATTAGCAACCAGTCCAATTCATAGCATCACTTAGAAGAATTCCAATTTAATTCAGTCACGTGAAGTCACAAGTGTTTAATATATCTGCACAGTCTTCAGGAACCGAGCGCACCAGCTGGGCGTACGCCTGGGCATAACGCTACGTCCGACATAGAACTGAAAATTACGACCAACTTAAATTTACGACTAGTGCACCAGTTAGACTTAGGGTTAGCCCTTTATGTGTTGCACCTAATCATAATGTACAACAGTTTGATTGCACATGCAGCGCGTCTTGTTTATAGGCAACATATGGATAGGGCATTAAGGCGAGAAAGAGTCGTCCGTGATCGCACAAATCCACTGTTAATTTTATTGGTGATCGATTTCTTCTCAGTATTCTATTCGCTTCTATTCTCAGTATACAACTCTATAAGTTTTCTAATTTCTAATTTATATTTTGCAACCCGTGTTGAGAAATGCAAAATAGGGCTGTAATATCGTTTTTTCACTTTAGTAAGTCGAACACACATTTAAGTATAACGGCTTGTTTTTGGTTGTTTCGTTTTTTGGGGAATAATGAAATAACCATATAACACAAATGGTATAATGAGCCATTAATCGATGTCAAAAAGAGAGAGGGGGAGAGACGTGTAATGATTCGGGGTGTTATTACTTGCGAACACCAGAGGGCTAGCTTTTTTAAATGTTATTCCTGTGATTTGTAGGCAGTGACGTGCAGTCAGGGTAGGCAAGGTAGGCACTGCCTACCCTGCCAAAATTCTAACGTAATTTTTTTTATTAAATCATTTTATTTAATAAACTTGTATTTGTATTTTTACTGATTATTCTTGTGATTTTTGACATTACGTCTCGTGACGTTACGATGACAAATGTAGCAGTTATGCATAATCAAATACAAAAAAATTGTAGATTAAGCAGTGCTTTTACTGTCCATTCATTGCGGACGACAAGCGAAAAACTCATGTTGCGCATGCGCACTTCGATCCTGTATTCTTCAACATGTACGACGAAAAGTGCCTAGCCTCTTACTGACATCACCGCACGTCACTGTTTGTAGGCCTACAATCTTGACGACATAGCAGCAGGTTCTTTAGTAGAAGACACACACACCAAACTGAAGGCACATGTTGACCGCGTTTGCTAGTTGCTAGTTAATTTATATTAGAAACATTACAAGACGGGAATAACGGAATAACCATATAACACAAAATGGTATTACGAGCCATTTACTCGTTTGTTTGATTATTCCATATCCTTTATGCTGGTATCTGCAAAAAATTAAAAATAGCCTCGTAATATCGTTTTGTCCATTTTGGATGTCAGAACCAGATTATGGGGAAAGGCTTGGTTTCCGTTGTTTTGTTTCATTTTGGAATTACGGAATATCCATATAACACAAACGGTATAACGAGCCATTTACTCATTTGTTTGATCGGCCGTATTATGCATACTGGCACAAGTGAAAAAGAGAGGAGAGATGTGAAACTACTGGGGGTGTTATTACTTGCGAACACCAGAGGGCAGCAACGACTAGCTTTTAAAAAAATGTTCCTGTGCTCTGCAGGCCTACAATCTTGACGACTTGGCAGCAGGTTCTTTAGTAGAAGACACACACACCAAACTGAAGGCACATGTTGACCGCGTTTGCTAGTTGCTACTTAGATAATAAATCTTTGATGAACCCAAGTTTCTTTAATATATATTAGAAACATTACAAGACGGGGCTCCAGTGTGTGTTCAAACAAGGCCAAAAGTGCCAGACGGTATCAGTTGAAAAAGACAATCACACCCGTGCAAGAAACACTGCACGACCCAACCCTCCCTCCCTCCACCTAAATTACCGCTTTCAGCTCTGTTGTACGTTTTAATGAAGTGCATTGAGGCAATCATAGTGAGCAAGTTGAGGTCATGTGGGCTACCTTTGCAGTTTACATAGAAACACAACTGACAGAGGCACTGTTGTGGATACTTTTATAAGTTCTGATCATATTCTATGTCCAAATTCAAGTTCTTCAAAGTCCAAAAACAGCATGGAGCAGCAATGAGAGGGTTCCCAGGAAAATCTGATTTCCTTTGTTTGTGCTACACCTTTTATAACCAACAAATTACACCCCTGAACTTTTAAAATAGATCTATTGGCCTACTACAATTGTAAATATCCTATGACTTCTGCTCCAATTGGGCCTTGATGCAATGCCATCTAATATTTTCTGCTGTTTCTGCCACGTTTTTGGGGGCTAACCAGGGACCAAACCAGTACCTTGTGCCCAGTTCCTCTATTCTGCCCTACTGCATGTGTTTTCCAACACCAGTTGCAATCAACCCTGGGTTATAGCCCTTCACCATTGCAAGGTGCCATTCATTCTTCACAGGTCACACCCATCAAGTCAAAGTGAATAGTAACTGGTCCAACTCCATGTCCAAGCCCATGGTATCTGTGGAGGAATACAGTCATCACACTTGTCAAACCCTCCCCACACAAGTCCAATGACTTAATAACTTTTGTGTAGGCCCATACTATAGCAGTTTGCAGACATACAACACAGATGAGACTCAGGAGAGTGAATTAGAGATAATGGTAATGGGAGGGTGTTACACTGTTTCTGCTTCTCTTTTCTCCACTCACTTCTTTACCTTCTCACGCTTTCCAATTGTTTAAACAAGTCTCTATTGTCGTGAAAAATCTTCTACGTTTTCAACCAATGCATCCGGTGCGCCTAAGAGATGGCCGCGTCGACGAGAGCTCCGCAAAAACCTGGCTTTTTGTTTGTCATTTTAGTGTTTGTTACTTGTTTTGTCAATGTTACTGTTCCGTGTACTTATATGTTATGTCATGCCAGGTGCTTGCGTTGTCTTGTCTTAAGAATTTCAGTGCCCAGTCTAACCTTGTGTTGTTCTGTGTACCTGACAAATAAAAGACTTGAACTTGAACTTGAACCAATATCAACATTTAAAAACAGCACTGGAACTCAGCAAAGTTTGACGCAAAATATTTATTGGAATTCACAGTGACAGAGATTCCAACAAACGTGAGAAAGATCCCGGGGATCAGACTGAAGTTTTCTCCGGACAATTGAACTTATATAGTGTTCTCCCCATTGTATGTTAATATGGTACGATATTTGTTGATTACATAGACATTAGGTAATCTTACCAAGCGTCCCTTTGTCTCAGGGGATTCAAATTACAGGTACTTTCCTTCATAGACAAATCTCCCAATTTAGGCTCTTTCTGACCTTGAACAGCCAGCTGCATTAGGCTTCTGGGCGTAAGGCCACAAATATGTCTCATAAGTTATAGATATGCATCCTGGTCCTTTATGAAAGCATACACATGCTCCTCTCCCCCACTCATCCTTTAATTATTTAAACCTTATATTTTTGGCTTCATGTCTCCTACCATTGTTTAGGGATAACAATAATCAGCCAACAGCTTTGCATCTGGTTTTCAATAATATAGCATGTACTACAAAAGTGATTACAAGTTTAATTAAATCCATAATCATTACCCATCTTCATAATTACAACAGTATGATGTTTTTTCCACATCACTATACTCTATTCTCTCTGTATTCTGCACAAAAGATGACTGTGTACTGTATATAAAACATTCTGGCATATAATTCCACGTATCTCCACACTCAGATCCTGTCACCCTTCCCCAGTCCGCTGCTGTTTTCAACTAACCTATATACTACAACAGCATAATACAATTCCTGAAATTCAGTTATGGCTTTTGATTTTGGAGTGCCACCCCAGGATTTCAGTGGCTCCATCTGGCCATTCCTATAAAACATTTCTGGGTGTGCCACTGCTTTTGCCTGTTAATGCCTGCACTGCAGTGAAGAAAACTATCTGACAACAATAATGTTTAATGTAACTGGGCCCTCTAACAGAACCTCTGGCCCCAGTGTAACTGCCCCCCCCCCCCCCTGCTGTCTGAGGCTGTCAAATGTCAGCACTCATGGAATGCCTCCTGTCCAATTAAAGTAGACCTACTTGGTTGGAACTAACTGTTGTGTTCACATTTATATGCAAATGATAAACAAACAACAATAAAAATTGTATGTAGACACAGCCACCCCTCTAATTGCATTAACTCTCATTCCCATAGCTATGGTGGTCTCAAGCTAGTATACTAACTTTAAGCACAGAAGTGTAGGCTGATATACGAATCGTCACAAGCAGAACAGTAATTTTCTTTTAAAGGACATTTTTTAATTGTAACAGGGTATGAATGCATTGATGTAGGCTAAAACATGTTGTACATTGATGGATGTAAGGACAACAATTGTATTGTCACTACAATGGCCTTTTGCAAAATTGAATAGATTTAAATGTACTGTTTTAGGTCAAGTTAACTCTACATTTAATCCAAACTGAATAAAAGTTACATGAGAAAATAATATAGTTTTTTTTTATAAATATAAATTGAAGATTTGCTCAATGATCGCCTCAATGCACTTCATTAAAGTTCAGGGGTGTAATTTGTTGGATATAAAAGGTGCAACACAGACAAAGGAAATCAGATTTTCCGGGGAACCCTCTCGTTGCTGCTCCGTGCTGTTTTTGGACTTTGAAGAAGTTGAATTTGGACATAGATTATGATCAGAACTTTGAAAAAAGTATCCACAACAGTCTCTGTCAGTTGTGTGTCTATGTAAACTGCAAAGGTAGCCCACATGACCTCAACTTTCTTACTATGATTGCCTTAATGCACTTCATTAAAACGTACAACAGAACTGAAAGCAGTAATTTAGGTGGGGGGAGGGAGGGTTGGGGAGTGTTTCTTGCATGGGTCTGATTGTCTTTTTCAACTGATACCATCTGGCACTTTTGGCCTTGTTTGAACACACACTTGTAATGTTTCTAATATATATTAAAGAAACTTGGGTTCATCAAAGATGTATTAACTAAGTAGCAACTTGCAAACTCGGTCAACATGTGCCTCCAGTTTGGTGTGTGTGTCTTAAAGAACCTGCTGCTATGTCGTCAAGATTGTAGGCCTACAGATCACAGGAATCTTTTTTTAAAAGCTAGTCGTTGCTGCCCTCTGGTGTTCGCAAGTAATAACACCCCCAATCATTACATGTCTCTCCCCTTCTCTTTTTCACTTGTGCCAGTATGCATAATACGGCCGATCAAACAAATGAGTAAATGGCTCGTTATACTGTTTGTGTTATATGGTTATTCCGTCATTCCAAAATGAAACAAAACAACGAAAACCAAGCCTTTCCCCATAATCTGGTTCTGACATCCAAAATGGGCAAAACAATATTACAAGGCTATTTTTCATTTTTTGCAGATACCAGCATAAAGGATATGGAATAATCAAACAAACGAGTAAATGGCTCGTAATACCATTTGTGTTATATGGTTATTCCGTTATTCCAAAATAAAACAAAACAACGGAAACCACGTATTTCCCCATCATCTGGTTCTGACATCCGAAATGGACAAATCGATATTACGAGCCTATTTTTCATCTTCATCTTATATATAAGCTGCAGATATCAGCATAAAGGATATGGAATAATCAAAACATCGATTAATGGCTCTTTATACCATTTGTGTTATATGGTTATTCATTATTAAAAAAAACCCGAAACAACCAAAAACAAGTTATACTTAAATGTGTGTTCGACTTACTAAAGTGACAAACCGATATTGCGGCCCTATTTTGCATTTGTCAACACGGGTTGCAAAATAGAAAAACCAATGGCCATACTCTGCAAATGAAACACACCATGTCAGTGCTCAATCAGCTCAGTTTAAACTAGGCAAAACAAAATCTACTGTTTTATGAGCATAAATTGCCTTCTGGTGGTTGTGTTAGTCAACTCTCTTGATTTCTAATCTATCCCTTTACATGTCAAAACTTAATTTCGTACATGTGATACACGTCCACAATTTGTTTAGTTGTAAAATGTTCCTTATCTGTGAGATTTAGTTACTCTTGCTGGCATTATAATAATATATATATATATTAATAATAAATATTCTCTCTTTCTCTGATGTAACAGAATATGGGGTTCTTTGGCAGCCCTCCCCGTGCTAGTTGGAACCAGCTATCTGAGGTCCTCGGCTGGCAGTTCTTTACCTTTACTGGACGAGGTCTTAACAAGGAACAGTTAAATATGCTTGGAGAAAAACTCTTGGGTATGCTTAGCTGATTGCACAATTCAGACTACAACATATGCAACATATGTATACCACTGTCTTGGGTTGGGTTGTTATTATCACAGTAAGAGCATTGGGAAGTATATTTGATGTATCATTGCTCAGATAGTCACTTCTGGTAGTGCTGGTAGTTTTTTTTACATTTAAATGTTTTACATTTTACTGACAGTGATTGTAACATAGCAATAATACAATTTGTATTTGTAAGAGTAAAAAAGCTTAATAACATATTAATGGATTACTTTTAATCTACAATTATAAAGACTTTGACTAGTGAGACTGTCTTTGTGTATTTTACACCTTATTTTCCCCTTGAAAAGAGATTCTCTGTGTGTCTATCACAATGTCTTTGCTCTCAACCCTAAGTAAACTAAACTGGATCATAGCTATATAACTACAACAGCAGCAGATGTGATATGGGTTATTGTTAAGGTTAAAGGCTATTGTCACTAATTGCTTTGAGTAATAATAATTGTTTCAATGAAGTAAAAAAAAAAAGTAGAAATATATACAATGATGATTTATCTTTCTACTTTTCATATTTCATACTTTAGGTCAGCAAGTCTCTCACAGTGACTGTCAGGTGTCCTGGTCCAAGTTCTGCAAAGTATGTGTTTGTAGTTTCAGGCTTCTTTTGTAAAATACTAGATATTTATTTATTGAAAAAAATACCTAATAATGTGTTATAAAAAAATCAAGGGTGCACATAATACATTTTTGGTCTGTTTTACAGGAGAATATTCTGGGTAAACCATTCAGTTTTTGGATGTGGTTGGATTCTATCCTGGAGCTTATCAAGAAGCATCTTCTTCCGATCTGGAATGACAAGTGAGACTCCAAGTGTGCCAAACTTCAAATCTCGTATTTATTTATGCCTAGCTCAAATGCTGCTGTACTGAACATCACATTTTCTCGGAGAGAGTTGGGATAGAAAACTGTCCAAAACCATGTAGTTCACCATGTCGCACTTTGGACAACAAGCTCAAACTGCCACTTTTTTTTGTGTGGTATAGAAGAAGAGTGCTCCTCCTTCAAAAACCACAGTAGAGCAGCTCTTCAGCCAAAATGCTGTTGTCTATTATATGTTGTAACACGTTATTTGCATGCAAATAAATGACTTATGTTCCCTCTCCCATTAAAGATCCCATGACATGCTGTTTTTGGATGCTTTTATATAGGCCTTCGTGGTCCCCTAATACTGTATCAGTAGTTTCTTTCCCGAAATTCAGCCTTGGTGCAGAATTACAGCCACTACAAGCAGTCCCACAATGAGCTTTCCTCAGGATGTGCCGTTTCTGTGTCTGTAGCTTTAAATGCTATGATAAATGCTAATTTCTAGCCACTGGGGGACCAAAGGCAGGCTAGGGGAACTCGTCTCATATTAATGTTAAATAACCTCCTAAAGTGAACATTTCATGTCATGGGACCTTTAAAGAAAGACAGTTTTGCGTTCATTATGGCAGTATAGCTTGCAATATCAGCTTGGAATATTATACTGATTATTTCAGATGTTCTAGCCATTCCAACAAATGTCAAAGCATTGATTTAGCTAAAATCCTACAATTGTATGTGATTATTCATTAATAATGGGTGACTTTACTCTCTATAGTTACATCATGGGTTTTGTGAGTAAGGAAACAGAGAGGGCCTTGTTAAAGGATAAGGAGCCTGGGACTTTCCTGCTACGCTTCAGCGAGAGCCACTTGGGCGGCATCACTTTCACCTGGGTGGAGCACAATGATAATGGTAGGGCCTGCCTATCTTGTCAATTCCCTAATGATTAATTGAGAAGGAAAAGGTTTATTGCAACTGTGCCTTGTGGGCACTTTTACCACCTTGGTTGGTACAATTGACAACTAAATGCTCATTGTGTGTCTGCAGGGGAGGCTAAGTTAATTTCAGTTGAACCATACACAAAAAACCGACTCAGTGCACTGCCGTTTGCTGACATCATCCGCAACTACAAGGTCATGGTTGATGGGGTAGTGCCTGAAAACCCATTGAAGTTTCTCTACCCCGACATCCCCAAAGACGAGGCATTTGGCCGGCATTATAATAGCCAGCAAAATAAAGGCAAGATGTCGTCTGTGACTCAGTTTAAAATTACAGCTTCTGTAAGCATTTTAAATGTTGACATTTGCTATTAAAAGTCCACATTGTGGTTTCTTGCAGTCTTTCCATACATACCATCAATGTTGGTCCCCATGTCCACTTTGGAGTGAGTACACAATTTATCTTGATAACTATCCAATTTGTTGTGGATTTACTGTCTATATGCTACAAGACATGCAATGTGAAGTGATTTGTGGTGATAATAATGTATGATAATGGTATACCAGTATTAAGATTCATAATAGTTCGGAGTGCTTGTTAAATGTTTGGTTTGACAGTGTATTATTGTAATTTGGGTCACTTTGGCTCTATGAAAAAGTATTAGGCTTAGATAATAGGTTGTGTTTGGTGCAGTTAATTCTATTGTAATTGTCCTAGCCCTAATCCCAGCAGTACACTGCCCCTCTGCTCATCCCCTGAACCTCCTATGACACCAGGAATGTTTGACATGCTCAACCAGCAATTGAGGCCCTTTGAGATTGAGACAGCTGTGAGTATTTCACCCTTTATCCACCCCCATTATACCCAATATGTCATATTGCAGAAAGCCTATGCAACACATAAGGGAAAAATACACCTTAAGAAAACTGAAAGATGGAAACTCAAAAAGCTTTAACAGGGAAACATCCTGATAGGACTCCCTCTGCATTGGTTTATTTCAACACATTCTAAAGGTTAAGACTGAACAATTAGCCAATGTATAAAGTCTTTCCTAAGGCTTTAATAGGGGTGTTTCCTGTTCATAATCAAACTGTTATTATCTACACACTTGTAAATAGTGATGGCAATGCCAATGTTTAGCCAAAAAAAGCAGATTTGTGCTCTGGTTATGGCTAGGGTAAGGTTTAGTCCAACAATGCAACACTTCCCTTGTTGCACAACAATTGTTACTTTATAACACACACAGTGGTCTGAAACTAGGTAAAAATGAAGTTAAAACATCAAAGAAAATTAGGATAATAAATGTTCTTCCAAAGCCAATCCAATTTGGTGATCCAAATTGTACACCCCTTTGAGTTTATACATCTTTCTCTCTGTTCATATGGGGTATTCTGTGTAAATTGTGAAGAAACACATCTCTTTCAACACTCATCTCAACAACAATAAAATTTAAGATGAACACATCCATCTTTTAAATAACTTTGAAACTAGCTACATTCAGAATGGTTAAAAAAATCATTGAAGACACCATTTGAATGACTAATGAGTGATGTACCGTGACACTAACAACTTGGACATGAATTTGTCTAACTCCTACTTTAATTTTTCTTCCAGATGAATTCACCATACCCAGAGTAACACACATTGACTGAAATACAAACATCTCTCTTCTCTCAGAGATGTTCTGGTTTATTACACATTATTCCCACAAACAAAATAAGATTTTTGTAACATGGAATGGTTAAGGGAAGGATTCAGAAAACGATTGGATTTATTTGAGATGTAAGGGCATTGCTTCTTTTTATTTATTTATTTTTTACTGGAGCCCAGTTTCCCAGGAAGTTAATTTGCAATTAAACTAGTGAAACACCATTATGTTGAATGTCAAAATATTGCCCTAATGTGATCTTGAAAGCCTGTCAGATGTGTCAGAAAGGTGACACAAATCAGAAATGTGTAATGAGTCACAAATCAGAAATTATTTAAGCATCTTGAAAGGCACTATTAATTAAGGTGTCCATTTTCCGATCATTATTATTGTATAAGAAAAGGGAAAAGTAAATTAACATTGTTTCTATTTCTGAAATAGAACACATTAAGTTAAAATTAAGGTTTTTTCTATCCCCTATAAATTTAGATTATATGAAGACATGACAACTACAGGTATATTTGTTGAAATATATATTCTTTTATTTTAACTTGATGCTATGCTCTACTGCTTTGTAGTGGTTTTAACATATAATGCTAGTATTGGTTTAGCAATAGAATCTTAGAGGCATTTGAAAGGTTTAACATCAGTTGTCATTTCCTTTGCACTTACGTACATGTTCATTTTGGGCAAAATGTTATTTTGTGTTCCAAATATTTTCCTTTTCTTATTTTGAGCACTTATTAATATATGACATGTCACTTGTGTAAGAGTGTAATCTAAGAAAGAACAAGAGTTGTTCAATTTACAAACAATTTTCAAAACTGGTTGAGTGTAGCTCAAATGTACAATCAGATATAAATTTATTTTGTGAGTATTACATTTGTTGGCTTTTCAACTATGTCATTTTTATGTGCATTTTTGTACAATTGATTGTCATAGCATGCTCTTCCAGAGACTATACTGTCTTTGTTCTTACAAAAATACACTTCCTATGGCATAATCTTAATTAACATTGTTTTGACCCCAATTTTTTTTTCTTCTCACAACCAAAAAGTCACGTCTGTGAAAATGGAGAATTGACTGGGAAAAAAGAAGCACTTGTCTTGGTTTTCCCCTTAGAAAATTCTAACAAACTAGTACTAGAAATGAGCCAATGTTAGTACTAAAGTTCATCATGTCCATAAACATTGTACTCCCTGGCTGTAATTGATCCATCTCCATTGTTGTCACTCTTTTGGAATATGTCAGCCAGTATCTTCTCATAGAAGACCTCATCACGTTGACCATCACCTTTCTCATACTCCATCTTCAAGTATGCTTTGACCTGATATAGAAAGTAGAAAACAATGTCCAAGTGCCTAGTGAGAAGATTGTCCAGCTCCCATAAATCCTACTTGTTAATGATTAAAGATGTTATATGGTACCTCAGCCTTCGTGAGAGTTCTGTCATTATCAACGTCTATCTCTCTAAAGGATTCCATGCTGCGTGGTCCTCTGGACACTGAGTAGAGTTCCACCTCAAAGATCAAAGTAGCATTGGGTGGGACTGGATCTATTTAAAAAAAAAAACATAAATATGAAAATGTTATATAAAAAAATATTCTTATGTCCGTTTTGGAACCATGATTAAAGTTCACAGTACTTAAACAAAATAATCTTACAGCATGCGCTATCTGGATATATTCCTGATGTGGGAATATGTTAAGAAATTGATTAAATTAACTTCTACTTAACTTCATAGTTCCAAACGTTTCTTCTAATCTCCATTTTCTCACAGCTTGCATTTATACAAATATATAGTGCAAGGGTTAGGGTAGACATGCATCTCCCATGTGGTTAAGGGTTAGGGTTAGTTTTGGTAAATGGAATTTAAAGCACTAGACATGGCTTGTTTGTGCAGTTTATTTAGACACAGTGAAAGACAAACAAAAGTTAAAAATTACAGTTGTTAATAAGGTCATTTTACTCACAATGTAAGAAAGCTGTTAAAAATTGTTAGACATGCGCGTACATTTCAGGCCACAACACTACAAGCTGGGGACTGATTTGTGTGCACTGTACATAGACTGGTGGATTATCCTCAAGATTTGCTGTGAAACAAACAGAAAACCACACAACACGGTAGACAGGAATAACGTTTTTTGAGAACTGCATTATGAGGTCAGTAAAGATAAATTGTAGGCTCAACTCACCTTTGCCTTTTTCTCCAAATGCTAAAGCAGGTGGGACTGTAATTTTACGCTTCTCTCCAGGACACATGTCATTCAATCCAATATCAAGACCTTTGATTACTTGTCCAACACCCAGCACAAACCACTGAGGATGTCCGGCTTTGTCTGAGCGACTGAAAAACACATTTAAATGTATGATCACTTACAATGTAATTGGGTTTCATCAGGTGCATGAATCATAAAACAACTGATTACTGTTGCACGCTACGAAAGCATGCTATGAAAAATGGCAGTCCAAATCCTTACTAACCTAACAAATCAGTTGGAGCTGAATTGGTTCAAAAAAGTTCAATTCAAGTTCACACAATCAGACTAATTCAAGACGGGTTTAAGTAATCAAAATTGCGATTGCATGCTATTCTTAAGCGGCCTGAGAGGTGGAATATGGTTCAAAGCGATGCTCCGTGGAAAAAAGCAATGGTAAAGAGACAGCGGCCCTGTGTAAAAGTACGTTCTCTCTAAAATACCGGGCTTTCCATAAGAGATGGCTGCCGGCCAAACAGCCGACTAATCATTTAAATCCAGCCGGCTACTTTACTATATAAATGTTTTATTCTGACTAATGAATAATTCTGATTTAGAAGTTGCAATTCAGGTTTTTAGAGACTTTAATCCACCCCATTACTTTTGATGGATGAAATTGACTGATTGGGTGTGCTCACGCCTTCGGCAAGCACAACCATCGTTCTCTCACATATATATTATTATGATTCCTATTATATAGGAATAGGAAACCTATTGTTATTAGGGTTCCTCCGGTAGGAGGGAACCATATTGTTATTATTGTTGGCTTTTTTCTTGTGCAATGGGAGTCAATGCAGCCCCTAGACCAGAACTGTAAAAAGTTTGCCAAAAGAAATTTGGCATGTTGAAACTGCAGAGCATTAGTAACTACCATACCAAACATGGGCCATGTGAGACAGTAGATGGCGTTACAGGCCACGCCCCAATATGTCAATTTTCAAGGTGATGCCATTTGCAGGCCATAAGTCCCAAAATTATGAAATTCATTACATGTGCCTTATTTCTCATGAGGAACCAAAAAGTCTCAAGAACCTATAACGGCCGCCATATTGGATCTTTCTGTACAATAAAGATTTAGGAAACACGTTTTTTCGCTACTCCTCCTACATTTTTGGTCGATTTCTTTTTTTTAATTGCCAGAGATGATCTCCGGACTAAGCCTCACAAAATGTATCATAGGGATTTCTGATTTTCAAAACCGTTTGTCCGGTACAGCCAATCAAAATCGGCAACAAAGCAACCAAACAGGAGGTTGGGTCAAATCTCAGCAAATCTTTGGACCGCGGTCCGCCAATTAGTGACCCCTGCTGTAGAAGATCGAGACTTGGACAGCATGAGAGCAAAACTACTTCATGTTTGGCCAACAACAATAGGCTGAATGGGGATTTGAACTCATGAGCATAAGGTTACAAGTCAGTCTCTCTACCCTCTCTGCTAGACACCAACTGGTGAGTATTAGCTTTTTATAGGATATTGAAACTCTTCTTGAGTTGATCTCTTTCCAGAATCTCAGTCAATGCACAATTAACAATAGTGATGTGGGCAACAGGGCTACGCAGAGCTCATGTTCAGCTGCTTGCGAGAATAGCTTGTGATAGTACAGCAGCCGACTCTCTGGTCCCATTAAACTACACAACATGCACAATCAGGGTGACCAACAAGATTATATTAACTAACAAATAATAACATTACAAACATCTAACTGAACGAACACAACAACTGAAATCCCTTGCACGGCTGTTGTACCCAAACTATTTTCCACAAGTATTTGCGTTTTTTGACATGCCGCCCTGCATGCTGGGTCCACAAGGGTGCTGACGCTGATTATCTATTAGGGATGGGCATAATTAATCGACGATCGATTAATTGATCATTAAGAATTTCGTCGATGACATTATTTTTTCATCGATAAAACTAATGCGTGTTCTGTTGCGTAGTGTGAGTCTTGAAGGAATGCAATGGATTTCACTATGTGGGAGCAATTAAACATTTTACCACACAAAGGCAATATTTGTAAAAAAAAACGCCACAGGCCTAGCCTACTCAGTTACCGGCGAGTTTCCATGTATTTCAAAAGTAGGCTAAACATAAAGAGGTCACGGCGAAGTGTAGCGTGAGACCATTTTGACTTAAAATTGACTTTGTTCACTGCCAACACTGCAAAGCTGAGTATAAATACAACTCCTCCACGACTCAAATGATGTAGCCTACCACTTGAAGAACGTAGCCTACATCCGACCCTGGTTAGTGGCGGTGCATCCTGCTCTCGGTGTTAGTACAGAGGAGCTGCGATGCACACCGAGCAGAGAAAATTACCCAACGGATCTGCAAGTCCATCGAGATGGATATGCTACCCTTAAGTATTGTTGAGGGCGAAGGTTTTTATGAAGCTTTGTTAATTAGCCGGAAAAAAATCGAGGATCAGTTGTGTTTGAGCACCGGCTTCTAGCTGTCGGCTCCACTGCTAGGAGTACAGAAAGAGTTGTTCTTCTTGTAATAAAAATCTCAATGCGGAAACACGCTGTGTTTTTTCTATTTCCACTGCATTTTAATATAGCCTAAAAATAGTGCATTTAATATAAAAATGTTAATGATTAATCGAAAATCGATCGTTTATTCTCCCGACGATCGATTAAGACAATTTAATCGAATGCCCATCCCTATTATCTATCTGTGCGTGATATGAGTATTAGCTTTGGTCAGCTTTGGGACAAAGGTTAAGAAACGGTTGACATTTCAAGGTGAAATTGCATGAAATTGTGCATGGTATTTCAGAATGATTAGGGTTCCCTCCTACCGGAGGAACCCTAATAAGAATACTAACAAAAACAATAGGTTCCCTCCTACCGGAGGAACCCTAATAAGTACACTGCTAGTATACTTTAAAGTACCATGATAATAGTATACTTTTTATACTAAGTATACTTACAAAATAATCTTGAAGTATACTTCTTTTTGTAAGGGCACCCATGGCTTCAACTGAGGATCATTCAGTCTCTTGGAATGACTTATCTGTAATAAATATGTAATGGCATTTTTGTGATGAAAAGTGCACTGATATAATGTACGTTAGCCAACGTTAGTAGCTAACCGTTGACGAACGTTACAGACTAGCTAACGCTAGCTAGCTATACAAGTTATAAAACTGACTGCATTAACGTTACACATAGCAATTTGTAGCCGGTAGACTTCAAAGCTGAATATTCATCACTAATCCATCTGATTGCTGGATTAGTGATGCACCCATCTGATTTATGGACGCAATCAGCGCCCATAAATTATTTACTATTCTTCGCAGTGGATAAAGTTCTCGCACCTGCACACAAACTACAACTAACCAGTAGGGCCTATATTTTTATCCTTGATCTGGACAAGGGAAAAATAATTTTAAATTTCAGTAATGTAACTGCGTTATTTAATTGAATTAGTTACATTACTAGTTACCGCCAAAACTAGTGGAGTTATTCCCAACACTGCACATTCGTGGTTTTTGCCACCTCTTCTTCATCCGTCAGTTTGTTAACCATCGGTTAACAAACGTTTTAAATCTCGGTTTACAAAGGCGTTTGCAGACCTGTCAAGGAGTAAACATTTGCTGTTTAACATATAAACGCTGTAGTCTGAATCATTTCATCTGCGCTGTATGGTCTGTACAGACTTAGGTTTAAAACAGCCGCATGTTGCCGCAGCCGCACCAATCAGGATCCACGAAATATGTAGGCTACACACATACACGTTGTGGATTAGTATACCTGGGGCCTGTACTACGAATCAAGATCAACATGCTCTGGATTACTTTCAGTTACCCGGCTACGCGAAGCCTAACAATCGCAATCACGATAAGCGGTACTACGACAGCGGTTATCAATTCTCTAACTCAACCCAGATCTTTCAAATCTAGAGACGTGCGCGTTCACATAAAGGGGCGGTGTTTGCACCGTATGTCCAATCGCAAACATGGACGAAACAAGAGCCGCATATTTCACAAAGGAGGAGCAGACAATAATACAAACTTTGTCTACTCCTCCTGCGTGAAATATTGTAATACAAGCATATCAGGAATACAGACATATAATACAGGCAAAATTCAACAAAGTCGCTGCTGCCAAGCTGGCAGAAAATAGCAGACGCTGTAAATGCGTAAGCTACATGACTTATTGAAGATGTGACCATAATTACACGTGTGCATTCCATAACGTAAAACCTTTGTTTCTGTATTATTTTAGTTGCAACCCTGGCAGTGGAAAACGATCTTGGGAGCAAATGAAAAATAAATATAAAACCATAATTCAAAACGGTAAGTAGCAGTAGGCAATACTTGCACATTTTAAGGCCAACATCTAAAAGGCTGAATTGCCTGAATCAGTCCCTGTTGTAGGATATTGGTATAGCTACAAAGGGCCTATAGAACAATGAAATTGCTTGCAGGAAGAACAATTTGGCAACTGGGGCGGGGTACCCTCCTCCACAGGACTTCACTCTTGCTGAGGAGCTGGCCCTCTCCAGCTATCAGTCACCCCATGATGGAAGGAGTGGAAGGGGGCATTTCTTCAGACCATGGTGGCAGCAGGTTGGAAGCCCAGGCATATGTATGTTTCAAGTAATCTATGTGACCATGTTCATTCAACAATTATTTATGAATATTGTAGGAGTGAAATGTATTACTGTTCTCTGCAGTGACAGGAAATACCGTGGTGTTGCTTGCCACCACCCACTGTCGTCCCACTGTGCCATACAGAGGTAACAGTGAAACTAATAGTCATACGCCAGTATGTATGCCATATGTGGTTGCAAAATTTTTATCAAATATGCCATTTACTTTCTCAAGTGGAGGTCCTAGATGATCAGGAAACTGTGTCTGCCTGCTCAGAGAGCATTTTGGGGGTACACTTTTGAGTTTTATTTACCACTTGCAACACAGATGGTGAGAGTGTGTCAGATGGTGAGATGGTGGTGGTCTCAACATAAGACACAAGTCCTTAAAGTGCTCATTTCAAATATGACTCAATTGATTAAATTGCTATGGTGTTAAACTCTGGGAGAAACTTCTTCCTCTCCCTGAGCCTAGGACCTCCACTTCAAGGCCAAGACAAAGACATTAGGTATAAGCAATGAACCTTGAAACCCAGTAGTCAAATGGACACCTTCAACTTTCTCCAAGTGTGCCTTGCAAAGGGACAATGTTCTTTATTTGTTTCAGATTGGAGCAGACAATGTGAGGGCCCTGTATAAAAGAACCCTGGAGCTCGACATATAGTATAAGAGGCGTTTAATTAAAAAAACAAGGCTGGAGATAGAAAAACTGGAATATGAGAATAGATAGTACATGACTGAATGAATGACACTAAACTTAGTTACACTGACATTATTTTTCTGTGTTCCTAGGGAAGGGAGAACACAATGAGGATGTGTTTTTAAACTTTTTTCTACGTTTTGGTCTTTTTATACCTTTTCGTGGCTTTTTTGTTGTGTCTTTTGTGGGGGTTTTCACCACTTCTCTCTTTCAATGTCCTATTTATTATTTTTGAAAAATTGTATAAAAGTGAATGAAACATCATAATTCAATGAGTAGTAGTGAAATTATCATTTATTTAACTTGTGAAGAGCATTGTACAGATACACGTTGTTCTTTTTGGTTTGAAATGTTTTGGTTGAAAGAAACCCCAATTTCTGATATGGAAATGATTAGAAAATGGGTCAAAGCAACCCAAGGACAAAAGGGTTAAGGGGAGACACCCCAGTGAATAGGGATAACATATCAACATGAAACCTCCCCAGTTGATAACTAATAGTAGGTCGTTTGCCTGCCTGCGCCTCGTCCATATAGCGGGACAAGTTATCCCTTACTTCTGAGAAATACAAGGTGTTGCGTGAGAAATGGTTGAAATGCGTGAGTATCACGGCGAATGTGTGAGACTTGACAGCCCTGGAGGCAATAGCCTTTCTACATTATTTTACCGCTCCATTAACGATATGAAACAGCGTGAGGGCTTGGAAGTAACAAATGTTATAGGATTTGAAACTTTCGTCTGCAGTATTTGATAGTGGTGACATTTCATGTATTGGACATTATGCATGACATGAACCCATACACAACCAATACCTTTATACTTAAAAACTGATGATTTATTCTTTCTTGTGTTAAATACCTGCAGTAGAACTGAGATCCGTCTTTTGCAAGGTATCCATCATAGTGTGCGTTTAGAAGTTTTCCCTTTGTGCTTCTCTCTGTGCAGATCTCAGGTTTGAATAAAACCTCTATTTTCACATCACCGTTTGATGTATTAGAAAAAACAAAATGAGCGAGGACATACATTTGTAGAAAACACCGTTGAAAAATAAACGATGTCTTCATCATGCTAGTATAGATGTGTTCGTGGCAAGTCAAGGAGGGTCTGGAACATTTCCTTAATGTTTTTCGGTTTTTCAAAATAAAAGTCAATCCAACTTGAGCCAAGGTCCGTGTACGTGAGTTTAATTCCTTATCCCACGGAAAACGGAACAAGCAGGGATAATAAAAATGTTTGTGAATCCGTTTTTTTTCAAAAACGGAAAAACGGATATTGACTTGTTATTTTGTTATCTCGACTTTTACACCTTAAAGATTTACTAACCCTAGATTAACTCTAAACCAGGAATAATTTAATCCATGTTGGTGCAACCCATCCTTAGTTTTTTGGCAATGGGGCTAACGCGTTATTTCATGTTCCTGACTGGGTTTCATTCGAATAAATAACCCGTACCTGTAAATCTACAATTCACGATGCATGTTTGTCCAGATCTTTGGCAGGTTATTTTTTATCTAGCTAACTGAAGCGCAGTTGAATCACTATATAGTTTGGTTGCTAAACTGTAACGTTCTACCCACGTCGATCCAGTTTACTTCGACAACAGAAGTGGAAACAACTAACGTAATGTTAGCACAGCCACATAGCAAATCTTTTCTTCCATACCAGTCTGTTTGAAATGATCGAAAACATGTTGTCCCTTTTGCTGCAGTAGTCCATCTAAGTCTGGCGTAGACCTCCCTCTTGCTATTAACTCCTTTTTTGAATAAAATCGAGCTTGGGAGAAATTCCTCAACTCTGAATATCGGCAGACACCGCTGCTGTTATTTTTACTTGAATTTTGCGGGGATTACGCTTACAACGTAGCCAGTGTAATGACGTTAGCTGCGCAAATGTCCAGTAATATCTCGATTTTAATTGGTCCATGTTTGATACGTAACGTAGATGATTACTGGCATAACATATTTACGTGCAAAGGCACAGAAGAGTTGTGCCTTTCGACGTACATGTTAAAGAATACAGGATCGAAGTGCGCGTGCGCAACGTGAGTTTTTCGCTTGTCCGCAATTAATTTCTTTGTATTTGATTATGCGTAACTGCTACATTTGTCATCGTAACGTCTAAACAATTGGAATTACATACATATTGCATATATAAATCACAAGAATAATCAGTAAAAATACAAAAACAAGTTTATTAAATAAAGTGATTTAATAAACAGCAAATGTTTACTCCTCGACAGGTCTGCAAACGCCTTTGTAAACCGAGATTTGTTAAAACGATTTGTTTGTTGTTAAAACGTTTTTAACAGTGTAATTTGTTGGATATAAAAGGTGTAACACAGACAAAGGAAATCAGATTTTCCTGGGAACCCTCTCGTTGCTGCTCCGTGCTGTTTTTGGACTTTGAAGAAGTTGAATTTGGACATAGAATATGATCAGAACTTTGAAAAAAGTATCCACAACAGTCTCTGTCAGTTGTGTGTCTATGTAAACTGCCAAGGTAGCCTCACATGACCTCAACTTTCTTACTATGATTGCCTCAATGCACTTCATTAAAACGTACAACAGAACTGAAAGCGGTAATTTAGGTGGGGGGAGGGAGGGTTGGGGAGTGTTTCTTACACAGGTGTGATTGTCTTTTTCAACTGATACCATCTGGCACTTTTGGCCTTGTTTGAACACACACTGGAGCCACGTCTTGTAATGTTTCTAATATATATTCAACATGTGCCTTCAGTTTGGTGTGTGTGTCTTCTACTAAAGAACCTGCTGCTATGTCGTCAAGATTGTAGGCCTACAGGGCCCCGTTCGTCGTAAGGGTTGAAGCTAAGTTAATCAATTGTCCCTTTAGCCCGTTAACATTAGCGAGCTAATTGAGAACCGCAAATATCGGTTCGTCGACGGCTGATCCGCATCCAAATCATCTGGTTTATTTCAATCAGGCTAAACTTATCAGGGCAAGTGCACGCCCACGTCCTACTTCAAAAGGCAGGAAAGGTCGATCACCAAAACCGTGATTTTCTAACGGTATGATGGTGGAAAAGACGAAAGAGAGAGCGGTGATAGGCTATTCTCGCCATCCGAGCAAACTATTATAATGAGTCTCTACGAAGACAAGCATATTATCATGGCTAAGTCAAACACCGCCACCGCTGCCAGAGCAAGACAAGCGGCTTGGCAAAAAATTGCCGATAAGCTATAAATGCGAAAGTTGTGGGGAAATGTATAGGCTCATTTTAAGTGCCTCATTACCCCAATCAATCAGATCACATTTCTTTAAATGTGCCTGCTGGCAGTAGGCTTAATGGAAATTAATAATCGAATGAGATCTTCCTAGCGAAAATAATGGTCTCAACTCTTTCAGAATAAGTAGGCTAGATAAAAACAAGGCCAAAGAGTATCTAATTGATACGAATTCATAGACACTTATGAGGATATATGTAGGCTACTGCGCTTATATCATGATACTATATATGTGTATATGCATGTAGGCCTATGTGTAAATCCCTCTTTGATTTCATTGACTGGGACATGGCCAGGGAATATGATGAATTGATTCATCAGCTGGTTAAGCGCCAAGTACACTTTTCTTACAGCAACGCATGCTGCGGCTTTGCCAATGTTTTCTGCATCGCCTATACCTTATAAAAATGTAGCCTATACCTGACGCAAAAAACCTCAAGGCTATTAGTCCAGGCAAAGTAACTCATTTTGGAGCCAAAAATAGAAGTAATTATAAAATATTTTCAGCATAGATCATTTCTATGAGGTGTCCAGAACAACATACTAAAAGTCCTAAGAAATCCTAGTTGTGGAAATATGTTTAATTCTCATCAATCCGAGATGTGTGCCAATAAGGCCAGGCAACATTACACCCCAATGGGGCTATTTTTTTCCTTTACTCCTATCAAAATGAAACTTAACACAATGAAACTACCCATGAAAAGTACCTTTTATTGTATTACAAGTTTAAATACTTCCCGTCAGAGTCACCAGCAAGTCTCCATGTGGGAAAATGTGGGAAAAGGCATCATCATTGCAGCAGGTGAAAAAGCTCTAGTATCACTGTATGCAAAAAAGATGAATGACTGGATATGCTGAGATACAGGAGATTCTGTGATAAAGTAACTCAGAACTCATCTCCAGTGGAACCTCAAACTCTCCCTCCAACATCAACAGCTGCAAAGTTCCATAGTCTTCGGGTCTTTTTCCAAATGATGGAGTGGAAAGGGGCAAGTGAACGTATGGACCCAAAAGACTGGGGGTGGCATGTTTTGGATGGGAGATTTATGCCAATAATGACCGATCAGCCTGCAGCACCACCAGATATACTAGATGTAGTCCGCTGTAGTTGCAAGAAAGACTGCAGCACAAAGAGATGCACATGCAAAAAACATGGACTCCCTTGCACTGCCATTTGCGGAGAATGTCGTGGTACTAGCTGCACAAACTCACAGTTGCCTGATTTATCAGATGAATATGACCCAGAGGGGAAGAACTAAGCAAAGAACAAACCAGGAACTGATATAGGGGGTGCCAGAACCAAGAGCCACAGAGAAGGGGTCGAGGATCCAGGCTGGATAAAAAAATAAAAAAATAAATAAAAAAAAGTCCTCCCCTGTTGTTGCTACCTTGTCGTGGTGGGGAGGCTTGTGTGCCTCCGTGACCCTGAAGACTACTGGCGGGGGTTATACCCCTGGCAGGTACTACCAAGCCAGGCAGTTTTCAGGTTAGAGGCCAGTCTAAAAGCAGCATAGCCATCACCCATTGGCAGTAGGATGATTGGTTGGAGATTGGGCCGATGTATTGGTCCTACATATGAATGGTGTTTCTGCCTATACAAATTAGGACATATTCAATAAGCTTGTGTGCATATTCAAATACATTTCAAAAGAAACTTGTAATTCAAAAAAAGTTACTTTTTATGTATACTTTTACTATGTAAAGTGTTATTGTGGTAGGAGTAAAGGAAACAATTAAGCCTATTTGGGTGTATTTTGGGCATATTCGACTAGTGTATAGCTCATGTGCATATTACAATTCATTTTCAAAGAAACTTGTAATACAACATTTTTTACTTTTCATGGGTAGTTTCATTGTGTTAAGTTTCATTTTGATAGGAGTAAAGGAAACAAATTGCCCCATTGGGGTGTCAATGTTGCCTGGCCTTATTGGCACATATCTCGGATTGATGAGAATTAAACATATTTCCACAACTAGGATTTCTTAGGACTTTTAGTATGTTGTTCTGGACACCTCATAGAAATGATCTATGCAACAAAAAAAATAGTCTTTAAAAATTAGTCTGTCGTAAAACGTTACTTTGCCTGGACTATATGCAGAGTCTGAAGCACAGTTAAAGTTTCAAGTAGCTTTATTGTCAATTTCTTCACATGTCAAGACATAAAAAGGAATCGATATGACGTTTCCCACTCTCCCACAGTGAAACATATACAAAGCACAGGCACAACAGATAAGACAAGACATTTCCTAAAACATAGCGTTACATATTCACATACAGCAGCATAAGCTCATAATAAATCATAAAGCTTGCTGCGGCGTGTGATATTTGCAATGTACAGCCCGAGAAGGTCTTGCAAATAAATGAGTACTTGTCGGCTGAATCGATATCGCTCAAACAAGAACTCATCCGTGTGAAATAAAGGATCTTGGCAATCGCGAAGAACTCTATTGGTATGGAAAGGTAATCGAACTAAAATATAGCTCCTTGGTCAACTGGGTCTCTCAAAAAGGGAGCTGCCATGTTATTTTCCGGGGGTGTGGCAAGCTTATCCAGCTACACTTACGTTAGCAGGCTCTGGAGCAGGTTAGTGCTAATTGATATGTTACTATCGTGATTTATCGAAAGTTGCTTCCACGAACCAAAAAGAGGGGCGTTTTTTTAAATCTTAGCCTGAAAATTAGCTCGCTAAACCGCTACGACGAATACCCCCCAGATCACAGGAAACTTTGTTAAAAAGCTAGTCGTTGCTGCCCTCTGGTGTTCGCAAGTAATAACACCTCCAATCATTACACGTCTCTCCCCCTCTCTCTTTTTCACTTGTACCAGTATGCATAATACGGCCGATCAAACAAATTAGGCTCGTTATACCGTTTGTGTTATATGGTTATTCCGTAATTTCAAAATGAAACAAAACAACGGAATCCAAGTCTTTCCCCATAATCTGGTTCTGACATCCAAAATGGACAAAACGATATTACGAGGCTATTTTTTTTATTTTTTGCAGATACCAGCATAAAGGATATGGAATAATCAAACAAACGAGTAAATGGCTCGTAATACCATTTGTGTTATATAGTTATTCCGTTATTCCAAAATAAAACGAAACAACGGAAACCACGCATTTCCCCATCATCTGGTTCTGACATCCGAAATGGACAAATCGATATTACGAGCCTATTTTTCATCTTTTGCAGATATCAGCATAAAGGATATGGAATAATAAAAACATCGATTAATGGCTCGTTATACCATTTGTGTTATATGGTTATTTCATTATTCCCAAAAAAACGAAACAACCAAAAACAAGCCGTTATACTTAAATGTGTGTTCGACTTACTAAAGTGACAAAACGATATTACTGCCCTATTTTGCGTTTGTCAACACGGGTTGCAAAATAGAAAAAACAATGGCCACAAGGTACACGATCCGTCTTGGTAGCGATTGCGTTGGTTGAATTGGATTTAACGTTCCGTGCCTCGCCGAAGGCGTGAGCACACCCAATTAAGCCTATAGGCTATGTTAATATTATAATGATGATGAGTGTTGCTTACTATTACTAGCTTATTGTTAATGCCATCGTTGTGGTGTTAACTGACACAGTTCTAACAGACACGGCAATTCAATCAATTCCCGGCACATTTGCAATGTAATGCAATGCAGATGTGCACACCGCCCCCTACCGAACAAGATGGGTAGCTCGGTCAGCAGGGAGCTGAAGAAGAGCGGTTACTGACGTCACTCTGCTGCGCCGCTCAGAATGCTTTTTCGCATAGACATGTATATATGTCTATGCTTTTTCGATTTTGCATTTCTGCAAATGCATTTTAATTTTCAAATTTTACATTTCAAATTGAATGTTGGTATCTATTTGCTGGGGCATGTTTTGAAAATTAAATCTCAAATGTCTATTTATTTTTCATTTTAATTAAGTGAAAGATTGAGCACTCTTGAAGAAGAAAATTAAAATGCAAATAGGATGATTGATTACTAATTTCATTTATGAGTCAAATAATGCATACACATTCTTAAAATGAAAAAGCATTTCTGCAAATGCATTTTAATTTTGGTCACGATTTGCTTCCATAATAATGTGACTATAGCAGTGCATTTCAGAAATTCCGGGTAGGAACTATCTGTTGCTAGAACTATCCGAAACGAAACTATTTTCACCGAACAACGGAAGTAGTGATAGAGGTCGCTATTTGGTTTGTCAATGAACCAAACCGGTGGAAGTAAAATGTAGAGAAAAGTCGAACTGTAGTGTCAAATAGTGACATAACTGTGATGGTAAATGTTTGCGAAAATGTTTATGACGTTGAGACTCTTTATGAACTCTCTATAATATCATTTTTAGTAGGCTATCACTTTATTTGTATGCATCTCAGAAAGCCAGCCCATTTCTGTAGCTAACTACCAAACCTCGAGTGAGAAAGCATGCGCGTCTCAGTGTCTTGGAAAGGTAGATGAGAATTACTTTTTGTTTTAGGTAAGAAAGAAATCCTGGTTCTATTTGGAAGAACATAAATCTGCATCATGCCTCTGTCAGATTTCTTGGATGCCCTTAAGGACAACCCTTACTTTGGGGCTGGCTTTGGACTCGTTGGGGTAGGCACAGCCTTGGCTGCAGCCAGAAAAGGTGCCCAGGTGGGAATGATCTTCTTTCGCAGGAACTACATGATCACTCTTGAGGTACCCAGTCGAGACAAAAGCTACCATTGGCTATTGAGCTGGATCACCAAACATGCCCAGCACACTCAACACCTCAGTGTAGAGACATCCTACATGCAGCATGAAAGTGGAAGGATCAACACCCAGTTTGACTTCCACCCCAGTCCTGGAAACCATATAATCTGGTAAGCCCCAGTCCTCTCTAATGGATAAATATGTGGATAATGAGTGAGTTCTTCTCACTGATACTGTCACTCATTGTTGTAATTACATGTTAGCTTGTTAGTCTTTCACAATTGTAAACAGAGGCTTTGACCCTGTTATGGTTACTTATTTCAGACACTTGTACAGGCTCATACTATGTAGCCAGCGCAATAATTTAGAACGGTGAACAGACACAGTTTTTCAGAATGGGATTTATTCGCCATGAAAGTTTGCACAGACAAGGAATTCGCTTTGGCAGGAAGGTGCATACAATAAACATATAGGGACCTACAATTTAAATATGTGTACTATCTATACTAAGGGTACATAAACTAGCAGTACTAGTACTACTTTTCTGGAACTAGTTGGTGTACATTATCACCTGATAACGGACACCCCTGCAGCCAATCAGAATCAGGTATTCACCTAGGCCATGGTATAACTATATATTCTAAATCTCTGAATGTATATAGATAGATAAATATATCTACATAGATATAGCCTAGATAAATAATAGAAAGGTTGATTCTAGACTCCAAGAACATTTGTCTGCACCGGATAAACCAGCAACACCACCAGTAATTGTTACAGTAACAGTGAATTGTAAGTGCATAGTGCCCGTGATGCAGCAGGTGATCAAGATGTCAGTGAAACACAAATACAGATTTCTTGAACTATATATAGTGGATAGTGCCAGTGATAAAATTGGTGGCACACACACAGATTCCTGGAATTATAGATGGGGCCTTCATTTGTCTGCTGTTTCCTACGTTCTAAATTGCTTATGTTGATCAAAATTCACTATATTGGTTCTCTGTTAAATTGTTTTACCAACACAAACATCTAAACATTTAGTTCATAACAGAAGTCATTACATGCACAATGGCTGAGCACACAATGGTACAGTGCTTGTACATTTGCAATGTGCTATCAGTTTTGACATCAGTAAACACATACATTTATCTAACAAAATTCACTGATATATTGAAAGTATATCCACTTTATATTTTTGTTCTGTTCGCTAGCCAGCCCATTTAAAAGCAGATGATTATCGGTTGTAAAAGCGAATCCGCTTCTAAATAACTAAACAGAATTTCCCTATTTTCCTTACTACGCTTAGTTTCATTTAATTGCAAATACCTTTGTTAATCGCATTAATCGCGGTAGCCTACTGCACTCCATTGGATTATAAAAAGGACACCTGCAAAATATTAACTTTGCAGAGTGCCCGGTTCTCAAGTTGAGGTTGTTATTCAAATATTCAAATATATAAATATTCATCTTTATCAAGTATTGCACAGTCAGTTGGTGAAGAAGTCCAGAAAGTTTATTACTTTCGGCCGGCTGCAAGGAGACAAATCATCATGGTGGTTACAAAGTTGTCTGCTAGCTTGTTGTGCTAGCCAACCATTTAAATGACATCGCTCTCTACAGTCATTGGTTCATACAAAGACATGCAACTGTCACATGGCTCTTCTTTCATTGGCTCCCTTGCATAGATCTTGCTTGCGTGTGTATGTGTGAGCGCGTGTCTGCGTCTTGAAGTGGCCAACTAAATGACATGGGCTGTGTCTACTACCGCGCACTTTACTAAGTACACTGCAATACAGTGCACTGTAATACAGTGCACTTACATCTGTAGTGCACTCCGTCGCTGAGTAGTGCTGTCTCAAATGGAACACTTAAGTTAACCACTTGGCGGGAAGTGACGGACGCAAATCTGATTGTGACACCAGCGAATCTAAGGCGAATCTGCTCGCGAGTCATTTCGTCCGCCATTATTTTAGAAATGAAATGAAAAGCTGCCGAAAGGGCTCCTCCTCTTCCGCTACGTAGCCAATATGGCGCCCGTTTAGGGCGAGTAGTGTCCATCGTTGTACACTGCATTTTTTGACCGTTTGCAGTGCGTTATCCGGGTACTTTCAGTGCACTGAATTCTGCTGGTTCTGTCAGTGTAACGCCTGGGACACACTGCCTGCGATCTGCTGCGACGCGCCTGGAAGCGCCTCCTTTTTTCTTTCGGCGCCCATGTTATCAAATGGGACCGACCACACTGGCTGCGAAGCGCCGCGATTGCCTGCGAAGCGCCGCGATTGCCTGCGATCTGCAGCGATCGTTTCGGCAGCTGGTCGAATTTTTTCGCGAGACGCTTGCGAAATCGGCTGCAGGATGATGAAATACACCATATTAGTTTATATATTTTAATAAAAAAACATGTTATTAAGATTTTACTCCATTAATTGTAGACTACGATGAACATTTGTAAAGTTGTAGACTTTATAATTACACAATGTTGTAAACGAACGTCCTTTACATGTGGTTACCCTGATGAAAACAAATGAAAATAAACGGATTGATCCGTTGAGCTAGCATGCCCGTAGTTGTTTTGTTTGTTTGAGAGAAACGAGTTGACAGGAGTTGCACACAACACACACGCGTGCAGATGTGACGGGTATGTAACGGACGTGGTCTTGCAAGTTCCGTCAGAGGTATCTGGCCAATGTTCACTCCCACGGGGAGTCGAACCTGCCACCTCTCGACTTCCCAAGCGCCACCACTACCAACTACGCCAAAGAAAAGCTAGCTATTCGTTGACGCGGGTGGCCCATTACATACCTTGAGGAGTGAGTTTCACCGATTCACACCGGTTACACAGACATAGCCTACCGAGAGAGAACCCCCCAGTCGATTTCTAAAATCAGCATCAAAAGAATTTTCGAAGTTGAAAAGCACAGGGAGTTGTTGTATGACCCCCAGCAACAATTTTACAAGGACAATGTAGATAAGGATCAATGCTGGGATATAGCCAATGCCATGTTTATGTACCATGTCAGCGTAAAAGAAAGCTCAGAGTAGCTGAAAGGCTTGGTGACCGGCACGGAGAAATGCGCGTCTGGTGTGAACAGCTTTTGCTCAGTCGTAGCCGATCGTGGCGCTGCGCGGCGCGTCCAGGCGCTTCGCAGCCAGTGTGTCCCAGGCGTAAGCGCCCTAAGCACTGACAGTCAGTGCTCGAAGTGCACAAGTGCGCGGTAGTAGACACAGCCAATGTCAGATAAGATAAGGATCTTCCTGTTTACCTAAGCCCGGTCATTGCTAGTTCATTTGGGGGTGTCCTCTCTGCAAACAAGGCTAAACACAGTATCATTTTATACAGAATAAAAGGTTACATTCTTAACTTTTCTGAGAAGGTATTTGTAGGAAACTCTGCAGACCAGAGGACCAATCAGAGTGAAGGGACTGACGGGAAGAAAGCAAGCCAAGCTGCGTCAAATTTATTTTGTACTATTTTTCATTATTTGATGTTGAAATGCTGATCCATACAACGTCACTAGGAGCACTGTACTCCGTTGGATTATAAAGAGGACACCTGCAAGATATGAACTTTGCAGAGTGCCCTGTTCTTTGTCTGATTGTGGGAAACTAAACCCATTCTAATGTGTACACGCACGCACACACACAATAAAGGATGCCTATTAGATGCTATGCTACAGAACATATACATTACTTACCGGTATATCAACTAAATACTTTTATAAAGTAATTTATAGAAATCCATTTGTCCACTGTCTGTGCTGCAGGTATGGGCAGAAGTGGATCCGTGTGGAGAGGACCAGGGAGAAACAGATGGTAGACCTCCACACCGGCACACCATGGGAATCTGTTACATTCACTGCCTTGGGCAGAGACAGACAGATATTCTTCAACATTCTGCAAGACGGTACCTTACTGGACAAAATGATTGCTATAATTCAAAATAGCCACTGTATTTGTAAATATTTAGCCCAATTCCCCCCTAATAACACAAAAGTACATATCACAGAAGAGGTGCCTACATTTCTCTTCCTTAGAAAGCTGATATTTGTTATAGAATGTAGAAGTGTGTGGTAAAACACAAACATGTTGAAACATTGCAGAAGAAACATGTTCACCAAGTTTCCAGGAAGAGTGGTATTTGATTGTTAATCTTTTTTTCATGTAATGCAGCAAGGGAACTGGCCCTTAAGCAGGAAGAGGGTCGGACAGTAATGTACACTGCACTGGGCACTGAGTGGCGGCCCTTCGGGTTTCCACGGCGACGGAGACCCCTTAGCTCTGTGATCTTGGAGGCAGGGGTTGCTGAGAAAATCGTAGATGATGTAAAGGAATTTATTGGAAATCCCAAGTGGTATATAGACAGAGGTATTGTATCAATGTTCAAGCATACAATTTAATTTTGAGTTTTTCTATTCATGGGGAATTTTGGGGGGAGGTGAGAAGAGTGTCAGGACTCTTGAAGCTTGGAAGACATGATTTGGAATGCCATAATGTGAAAAGTACAGTTTTGCAAGCTTGTAAAATAAATTTGCAAGCTTGTAATAAAAATGTTCTAGCTTGTAACTTGAAGTGAACATATTTTTTGTTTGTAAGCTTTATTATTTTACTGGTATATTTCACATTCACTTATGAGTATTCAAAATGTGTTTCTATGTAGTTACAGAGTTACACCGTGAACGTTTTGAAACTCTGTACTTGGAGGCAGAGTTCAAACATTGTAAATTCAGAGAGGTCCTTTACTAGCCTGTCTCTGCCCTCCTACATACTTCCGCTCATTTTTAATTTTTGCTTCTGTACTAGGTCTGGGATTTCAGTGTATTAGTCGGTTTTCAGAAAAAAACATTTTTGTATGGCCAGTCAGCGAACAGAGGGAGTGGCTGAGAACAATGACGTTGATGTCGTGCACTAGTTTGAGTTGTAGTTCAGTAATGGCGGCGGGAAAAGATGCGAGCGAAGCTATTCTGCGGTTGTGGCAACGCTGCCGAATATCCAGAAGTTAAAGCCCGAGCAAGGCCCCCCTCCCCACGGGGTTCGGGAAAAGTTTGATTTTCCAGCTACGGCAGGTAGCTCCGTTACAGTGTTGAAGGAGTTGGCTAAGGCGAACGCTAGCGATTGGTTATGGCAATATATATATATATCAGAGTGGCTCTGCCAGATCCAATAGTTTTAAACTTCAGTACCCGCCTTCAAGGAAGTTAACGCTTGTCAATGGAGCGATCCCAGACCCACTGTACAAATGGGGGTCTGGTTAGGACCAGGCTAGTCCTTTACACCACTGGTCTTCAACCCTGGTCCTCAGGGACCCCCGACACACCTGATTCAAATTAATGGGTTGTTGTCCAGCTCAGCAGAAGCCTGATAAAGACCATTCATTTGAATCAGGTGTGTTGGTGCAGGGAAACTTCTAAAACATGCAGGCCAGGTGGTCCATGAGGACCAGGGTTGAGAACCACTGCTCTACAATGTCTGCAACCAGCATTGGTGGTCGGATTTTCCTATCAATCATGCTGAAATGCCCCCATTCTTTCTACGGAGCTGCGCAGAGGATTGTGGGTCAGCATAGCCAGAAGCGTTCAACTTGCATACTGCAAAATGCGACCGGATGCAGTGGGACATCCCTGTATTTTTGGAATACAGCATTTGACACAATGGGTATGTCCCAATACCCATACTATGTAGTATTCCAGAAGATTTTGTTTTGATTGATGAAAGAATGCAACTAATAGTGTTGGGGAGGCTTGGTAGAGTAATCTGATTAGTCAGGATGAAATGGTTCCTCCATAATTTGTCAAATTTTCCTCTCACTGTCAGTATTCAGATTTGTTTCAAATGTTCACTTTTGAAACAACTTTCCTGGCGTTAGAACCTATACTTATATTCACTCAATTAATTAGAAATACACCAGTGAAATAATTATGCTTACTGACGTTCAAAATACACTATGGACAAAAGTATTGGGACACACCTCTTAAATCATTAGGTGCGTTCGACATGGACTGTGGCTGCATGAAACGACCGGCAGAGTAGCCATTGCAGTCGGGGAGGAGTTAAAAATGGCTCTGTGAAGTCGGACATTCCAGCTTCTCGTGGTTTGCTGGGTTGACGTCAGTCATGGCCGATCAAGCACTGTTTGCTTACTTTACTTTATTTATAATTAAACTTATTCTTTCTGTTCGTGAAGAGGCGTACTAAAACCCTTTCTTCAACACATTTTTAATTAAATTAAACTGTTTGGTCCGGATTTGAGCATTGGTGGAACTGTAGGTGTCAGAATAATTACAAAACACGCGTCAAAGTGTGTGAGTCTGGCCAATCATGAAATAGCTGTGTCGTCATTAGAACCCGTGCAGTTGCTCTTGAGAAAATGCGCTCAGCTACACAGCCGGCAGTTCTCGAATCGATCTCACGGTACTTTGATGGCTACGTCACAGTGACCTAGCCTTGGCGCCGTCTCAAGTCGGACAAAAAGTCTAACCAGAATTCACTGTTTCAAGTCAGCTGCATGCAGCCGGCTGCAGCGCTGTATGAAGTCAGTCCATGTCGAATGCACCTATTGACTTCAGGTGTTTCCTTCAGTCCCATTGCCATCCCATAGCCAGTCTGCTTTTACAAACATTTGTGAAAGAATGGGTCATTTTAAAGAGCTCACCGTATTTGAGCATGGCACTGTAATTGGATGCCACCATTGCAACAGGGTCAGATGGCTGAGCGGTTAGGGAATCGGGCTACCAATCAGAAGGTTGCCGGTTCGATTCCTGGCCGTGCGAATGATGTTGTGTCCTTGGGCAAGGCACTTCACCCTACTTGCCTCGGGGAAATGTCCTTGTACTCACTGTAAGTCACTCCGCGTCTGCTAAATGACTAAATGTAAATGCAACAAGTCAGTTCATAACATTTATTCCTTCATAGATATTCCACAAGCAATTGTAAGTGGTAGTATAGCTTGGAGGGTTCACAAACTTTCAAGCAGCACTGTATATATTTATTATTATTATTATTTATTTCCCCATCCTTAAAAAAACCTTGAATTTATGCACTCCATAGACAAAGGGTTACGTGTTAAAATATTTGTCTTGGTCCACATTGCGTTGCTTGTATCCGCGCGAATGTTCCGTTTTGACGGTTTAGGTATAATTCAAGTTTTTGTGGAGAAACGTAAAGCTAACGGTGGTTAACTAGCTAGCCACAGTCACAAATGTCACAAACCCACGAGCGACTACCTATAGTCGAACATTATTAGCTTGTTAACTTCTGGGAGGTAGCTAGCTAACTAAAATGGCAAGACAGCTGCAGAAACGCCACAGGCAAAAGCCACGGGGGATAACATGTAGCTAGCTATGTTTCCAGGCTGTAACACCCATGCTGATCATAAGTCCTGTAGAGAAGGGTTGTCAAACTCATTTTCACCGAGGGCCACATCAGCATTATGGTTGCCCTCAAAGGGCCAGTAGCCCTGTTACCTGTAGCTTTTGTGAACATATTCTGCTGCGATTGCAATTCGCCTTTTAATTCTTGGACACTCTGCTGTTTTTCTTTGAGGCTAAATTTGGCATATTTATCTCTGTGTTTGGTGTCAAAATGCCGACGGAGATTGAACCAGCAACCTTCTGATTACTAGCCCGATTCTCTAACCGCTCAGCCACATCCCTCCCTTGACACTGCCTTCCATCCAGGGACAGATGCAGCCTGCTTTGATTGGGGTTGCAGTGAACATTTTTCTTCTACCTTTTCTTATTATTATTGGGGGCCAAGCAGCTTTGCTGCGAAGCCACCTATTGGGTTTGTACTAGTGCTGTCAGTTAAACGCGTTAATAACGGCATTAATGCAAACCCATTTTAACGCCGTCCATTTTTTAGAGATTAACGTTCTTTTTGGCCTAGCAAACTTTTTAGTTTTTTTCCACATGCTGTTGCAACAACTACGACGTTAAACTACAACATCACACCGGATCTAGCTAGACCGGAAACAAAACAACAGGCACGCCGCACATACTTGTTTGGGCTTGCGAGCCGGCTAAAGAGTAGTAGGCTAACGTTACGTTTTGAGTGGATGGCGGGCGCGAGACGCTGAAATGGATACCAATAAGATTCTGAATGGAAAGTTTAGTTTAAAAAAGTTGCCAAATGGTTCCATTGACAATACCAAAGGGATCTGTGTGTTTTGTCGTTGTGAACTGAGCTATCATCGCAGCACGTCCAGTCTGAAATACCACTTGATGGCCAAGCACACAGCTGATGCGAATTCTCCGCCCCCTCGTCAAAGCCAGGTCATTGCAATGTTGTTTTCAATGAAAATAAAAAAACATTTGCACTAAGAATAAGCAATCCGATCCACTTTTCCATGATGATAAGAGCATTAAAATGAGAAAAAATTATGGGACAAAAAGAAATCAAGGGACATTTAGAATAAATAAAAATGTCCGATTAATAGCGAGTTAACTGTGACATTAATGCGATTAATCGCAAAGCCTGGGTTTCTACCCAGGGCCGGATGCAGCCTGCTTTGACTGGGGGTGCAGTGAAAATTTCTGGGGGGTATCATGATTACGGAAAGGGATCATATAATTTTTTTATATTGAAACCATTTTTGAGACTGCTTAACGATCCAGCGAAGCCAGACGTAAACATTCGGGGCTTAGCCCAAACCTAGAATGTAGTCTGGGTTTGATGTGATGCTAGATAGGGACTTCCACACTTAATGTGAGTGCACACAGCACGTGAGTGTTTTTTTTTTTTCATTCATTTAAGCGCAAAATAGTTTTTTGACCTTTATGTAAAATAAAATTCCAATTGGTAAAACCTTATCTCGTAAATATGATATCTTTATCATTTCTGGCTCCAAATTGTCGACAGGGGAAGCAGAAATATGCATCTAGCTTGGCTGAGTACGGCGTCATTTCCGGTTGTATAGATTTTCTTCCATTTTGAATTCTATGAAAAATATTTGCTGCTACTCCAACAGATTTTGTCCGACCTTCCCCAGAATTTGCACACATGATCTTCAGACCAAGCCTCACAAAAGTTATTGGATGGATCTTTGATTTTCAAAGCCAGTTACAGCCAATTGAAATCGGCAACGAGGCCGTCAATTTGGAAGTGAGGTCATATCTCAGCAAATCTTTGCTGTATTGACACCAAACTTGGTATAGGGACTCAGGACCCTGTTATAAAAGTGTCCAGGAAAGGAAAGGTTGTGTAATTTGAACTCTAGGGGGCACTGCAATAAGCAAAAATGTGTTTTGGCCAATAAGGGTGCTTTCACGCCTAACCTGTTTGGTCCATTTCAATTGGACCATGGTACGTTTTCTGTGTAAGTTTGGTTCATTTGGAGAGGTGAGAACACACATTCGAACTCTGGTGTGGACCAAACAACCGAACTATGGTCCTCCTAAAAAGACAGGAGAGAACCATGGTTTGGTTCACTTTAGGTGTGAACGCAGACATCCCAACCTGCAGAGACTCAGTTCCCCACCACCACCATTGGACAGTCTCTCGCTCGAAATACAAAATCCCCGATTTCCGGTAGATTGTAGAGCATTTGAGGGCGTCAGGGAGCCGCTATTGAAATGCGGGAGACTCACGGACCTTCTGGGAGTCTGTGAACGTAATCAGACTTGAACCGTTAATGAGTAGCGTCCCATATGTGATTCGAACATTCTAATTGAATATTTTCCGATAGACAAAAACTATGCGACAAATGCTTTACCATGTATGTGAAACAAATGCACTTAGTATAATTAAATTCTTGTTATTTTGGCATTTTTGGGCTAAGATACTGCCAGTGACAACGTTGTTAGAATTAGATTGTTCCAAAGGGGGTTCTTTATTAATGAAATGCTAAATGAGTAAATGCTCAAAATTATCACTAGGAGGGGAAAAACTAGAGGGGAAGTTTAAGTTATAATATAGCTTAGGACCATTTTTACACAGGGTTTCAACTCTGAGGCTGCCACCATAGCCTATAACCATTCCCTCATGCAAAAATGGTCAGGGAAACTGCAGTGGATTGGAAGCTTCTGAGGGCGGACCAACTACATATTAATGCCTATGGATTTATAATGGGATGTCATAAAAGCTCATGTAGGTGTAATGTGTAGGTGTTGCAATACTTTTGCCTATATAGTGTATGTTAACATTTCAAGTTACAAGCTTGCAAATTTTGTTGCAAAGTTCTGACATTATCCTCAGCTCATAATTTCATAAATTCTATGAATAAGTGTTCAAAATCTTTGGGAATTGAGAATTGGTTCTGTATATAGGAATCCCCTACAGAAGAGGTTATTTGCTTTATGGACCCCCAGGCTGTGGCAAAAGCAGCTTCATGTGAGTTTTGTTTGTTTACTCCTAACACTGTAATCAACATGAAATTTGTTATCATATTAAGGTGGCTTGATGTGTGTGCATGTATTCCAGCACGGCACTTGCAGGAGAGCTGGGCTACAGCATCAGCTTGATGAGCCTAAGCGATCGCAGTCTGTCGGATGATCGCCTTAACCACCTGCTAAGCGTGGCGCCACAGCAAAGCATCATACTCTTGGAAGACGTGGATGCTGCCTTTGTCAGCCGAGAGCTTATACCAACTGAAAGTATGTCATATTGGTAGGGAGTGAGAGGGAATCAGGTGGCTAGCAATAGAGGAACAAGGAAGAGGACATGGTGGGTGGTGGGAAGGATGAGAGGGAAGGGATAATAAATAGAAGAGGACTTTCACATTCAAGATACGCTGACAACATTTTACAACAAAATATGCATGAGGAAGAATGTGTGAAAAGGATAAACATATTTTAAAAATACAGCATTTTATATTTCTTTTGTATTCATTAACGCTTTAACTGATCGCTAAGTCCTTTTTAAACTCACCATTGCACCTCTTTCACTCAGACCCGATGGCCTACCAAGGCATGGGTAGGCTTACCTTCAGTGGACTCCTTAATGCACTGGATGGGGTTGCATCGTCAGAGGCTAGAATAGTCTTCATGACCACAAATTTCATTGACAGGTACAGTATGTTATAACACAGGAAGCCAGGTTGATTCAGTGCACTGTATATGAAAATATATTGACATTTAATTGACTTGCCAATTTAATTGAAATACTGAATTTGCCTATTTAAAACGTAGTTAGAATTAATAATTAAAATAATAGACACATTGAAATGCAAAGTGTTTGTAGTAATATGGGCTACTACTCATGATGGGGCCACATTTTTTTGTTGTCTCTTTCTACTATACCTCTCTTTACCTCCTCTATCCTAGACTGGACCCAGCTTTGATCAGGCCTGGTCGTGTGGATCTGAAGCAGTATGTTGGCCACTGTTCCCACTGGCAGCTGAAGCAGATGTTCCGCCGTTTCTTCCCTGCCGAGTCTGCATCAGTGGCTGACCAGTTTGCCGAGTGTGCCCTGGCGATTCGGTCCGATATCAGTGCTGCCCAGGTGCAAGGACATTTCATGTTATTCAAACTGGATCCTACAGGCTCAATTGACAATGTGAATAAATTAAAATCATAAGACAAAGTTGAATAATTCAGAGTCTGAAAGTCAGCCACACAAAGCCTTACAGAAAACCAGAACAATAATGGAATATTCTGTTGTAGGGGCATCAAATATAAATAATTTTCACAGTTGCTTTGCATACATGGTTTTATTAAGGCATTGCTCCTGGGTAGTCTAAGGCTGTTTATGGTAAATGTTAATAAAGTGACTGCAAATGTGAATCAATCTGGAACCTCTCAGAAAAAAATGATTTCCAAGGGGCCCTATCAACGGGCACTCTCCAAAATGCGTCTGTATGAAATTGGATACACACAACGATTCAGAGCAACAAAACATCTTGATTGTGTAAATAAAATGCCTCAATGGCACTCGTCATCAAATTAAACCTGACGCATATCAGATAAACAGTTGTGATTGGCCGAACCAGATTCCAGGTCGGAGGGAAATCTATTTGATGGGATGTTGGCCAGACCCAGCTGCTGGAGCACATAAAACATGAGCTGGTTGATTAAATGCTAAAAGATTAGTCTGGTTCCCAAGTAAACTGAAAATGTGTTGTGGACAGAACCTGTTTGTTTGAAACATTCATACACAAATGCGAAGTGTCAACCAAAGTTTACAAAACGGACCCCCAGAGAGGCTATGGTTACATGCCGGGAGCGTGGAAAGCCCTACTGAAATAATGACTCATACCTGCAGAGAAATCAATTGCAAAGGGTGTCGTAGTGAAATGAAACTAGGCGCCTAACGCACCAGATTGTATAGTGCACAAAACTCCCAAATCTATGCCTAGCGCATGGGAGTAAAGTCTCAATGAAATTACAGTGACTCTGTCTTAAATACAGAACCTACAAATCATCTTACTAAATTGGTGGACACAACACCGAAGAAGTCACAACCATACACTGTAAAACAGTAATCATACAATGAGAAACATCACAAAAATGTGGCCCATAAAATACAAAACAAGATGTTACTAATCATGGCATTAAAAGCTGTTTAAAACAATATTTACAGAAAGACAAGTTCAAGTTCTCCATTGTCAGATGCACAGGGGGGTATTCGTCGTAGCTCGCTATGCAGTTTAGCGAGCTAATTTTCAGGCTAAGATAAAAAAAAACGCCCCTCTTTTTGGTTCGTGGAAGCAACTTTCGATAAATCACCATAGTAACATATCAATTAGCACTAACCTGCTCCAGAGCAGGCTAACGTAAGTGTAGCTGGATAAGCTTGCCACACCCCCGGAAAATAACATGGCAGCTCCCTTTTTGAGAGACCCAGTTGACCAAGGAGCTATATTTTAGTTTGATTACCTTTCCATACCAATAGAGTTCTTCGCGATTGCCAAGATCCTTTATTTCACACGGATGAGTTCTTGTTTGAGCGATATCGATTCAGCCGACAAGGACTCATTTATTTGCAAGAACTTCTCGGGCCGTATATTGCAAATATCACACGCCGCAGCAAGCTTTATGCTTTATTATGAGCTTATGCTGCTGTATGTGAATATGTAACGCTATGTTTTAGGAAATGTCTTGTCTTATCTGTTGTGCCTGTGCTTTTTATGTTTCACTGTGGGAGAGTGGGAAACGTCATATCGATTCCTTTTTATGTCTTGACGTGAAGAAATTGACAACTAGAGAGGGTACAATTTCTGGGGAAATTGTAGGGTGTGCTTGCTTGCTTGCGTCGGTTGCAGGTGGGTCCGTCCTCTAAGTTTTTCCCTTCTAGTGATATTGTCAAGCATTTAGCCTACTCATATTGCATATTTCAGTAAGAACACCCTTTGAAACAGCTGCGAACCCCCTTTGAAACAGCTGCGAACCCCCTTTGAAACAAGCTACTGTAACAACGTTGTCACTGGCAGTATGGAATCGCGATTCAAACAGTACCGTCTGCTAACTGAAAATATGCCCCCCAAAACGTAAATAAGTTTGACATTAATGTATGGGGAAATGGCTAATTCAAAATAAGTTTGCTAAAAGGCAAGCTAGCTGCTGTTGCTCCACATTTCACTGATTGTTTGAAAGCGCCGGAAATGAGAAAGTTTCTTTTGACATTAAGTTAAACCTGTGGCATTGCTGTACTACAGTACACACTGCCAGTGGGCGAGCCGAGTCTGACTGAGGCTAACGTCAAAACATGCCGCGGTGTCACTCAAATTCCAAGTTTTACACAAATCACAAAAATATGCTGACCCGCTGGCTGTCTTCGCAATCGCCATATCTTTAAAACACTGCCCTCCTTCTGATTTTTGATGTAGAATTGACCCTGGCACGAAATTAAGAAAATACTCATCAGAGATCGACAACAGCTGACGCAATCGTCAACGGAGGCTGACGGGGCTCTCACGTAGCAAAGCAATCAAAATTGTTACAGCAACCTACATTAAAATCTCACCATCTGGCTGTCTTCACAATAGTCATATCGTCATAACATTGCCCTCCTTCTGTTTTTTGGTGTAGAATTGGTGTAGAATTGAACTATAAAATTACGAAAATACTAAACTACTATGAGGCTTGCATGGCTGCCGCTAGGTAGTCTCACGGGCGACCCGCACTCGCTCAAATTACAAAGACTTTCACGACCTAAATCAAAAATCCGAGATGGCAGTTCCACTCGAAATTGCTTTCTCAACAAAACCCAATGGTTGGTAATTTTGGGGGTTGGCATTTTTCACTCATAATCCAAGCTCCAATTTGCGTGCTAGAACGTCTCTATCACGTTGTATCCATGCGTCGTTGCTAACGTGTGCTGACGTAGTGACGTAGGCTAGCACTGGTACCCTTCGTTGACAGAAGACACTTTTTGCCACAAAAACGTTGTAAACTCCTAAACTGTGCAACAGAGTGTAAATAAAATACAAGCAACTCAATCGCTACCAAGACGAAACTTTTGACACCTAGGTTGTCTATGTAGGCCAAATATTGACTGAGTTTTAGGGGGGCAAAAAGAAGAAAAATAATAATAACTAGAAACGGCTGTTCCTGCGAAACAGCAGTGAGAATGCTGAAAACCTGAATGGGGATAGCTGACCATGCTAAAAAAGCTGAAAATAGTGAAAATTTAGTAGAAAGTTATAAGCTGAAGCTTCAAAGCACCCAAAACGTATTTTTGAAAGGGGCTGGAGCTAGACGAAGGCATAAAACTACAGAAAAGAGAAGAAAAATGCAAAAAGATAAATAATTCAGAATAATTTGAAAATGTTGTAGAAAGTCATTTGCTCAGGTTTCAAAAGGCCTGAAATGTATGTTAGAAAGGACCTGCAGTCAAATGAAGGCAGAAAAGTACAGAAAAGAGAAGAAAAATGCAAAACAAAAAGTGAAAAAAATCAGAAAGAAGAGAAACAATGCATAAAAATTTTAAAATTTAGCAGAAAATTATTTGCTGGAGTTTCAAAAGGCCTGAAATGTATGTTAGAAAGGACCTGCAGCAAGATGAAGGCAGAAAACAGAAGAAAAGAGAAGGAAAGAAGAAGAAAAATGCAAAACAATAAGGCCAAAAATTCAGAAAGATGGGCTGCAGGACAATGTGAAAATTTAGCAGAAAACCAGTTGCTGAAGTCTGGGTTGAACGAATTTGAAGGTAAAAGGACAACACTGGAATGACTTGAACTTGCTGGAAAAACGTAGCAACCGTTGGTCATTGGCAACAGACTGGCAACATTGCTAACATAGAATCTAGGTTTCAGGTTCAAGACGGAGGAGAAACTAATCATGTGTGCCTGCAGTCCTGTTCAGACACTGAATTCAAAGATGACAAAAAAATAAAAACTTTTAAATTCAATCACGTCACATTACGTGACTTTTTGGTTGTGAAACTGCAAAAGCTACTTGAACTCTGATTAAAATGCTGCTGCAAAAAAAGCTGAACTACAGTATTGTGTGTATTAAATAAGATCATGCTACATTTAACCAGCGGATCATTTATTGCAAGTGTGTCAAAGTGGTATTTGTACAGACTGTATTAACACTGTAGGCGTGAACAATGCATGCATCTCATCCATCTGACTTTAGCCGAAGCAAAGCTAGAGAGAGGATGCATTGGGAGATTTCCTACAGTAAGCTAGATACTGCTTCAAATTGACAACGGAGAATAAATTTGAGTAAAGAGAAGTTACTTAACATCTGTGTTCAATATCGTCAATTAAAAGTAAAAACTTTCCAGTTATGAAGCGTTTGTTACCCCAGCCCCGTGACGGTCAGCTATGACAGTCTTGAGCCTCGATTTTTGCAGATTTCTGTGAAACTTGCTAAAATAAAAACGATCTAGCTAGATTATGTACACTTTAAGCTCAATGTACATACCTTGTTTGGCCAATTTGGTCGATTGTGGAAAAGAAGTCGAACCGTTTTTAGTTATGGAGAGCCATCTCGCTAGCTCGACTATAGGAGAGAATAACAGACATTTAGCTAGAATCCACACCTCAAACAAGTTAACCTAGACGCAAAACTATACGTCCAATCCAAAAAATAAGAATATTTTCCGAGACTCTGCCGAAACCATAGATATCATTTATATGTCTGTGCGGTCAGAAATACAACTCTTGGCAGTTTCGAAAACGTGTACCCAATTCTGCTTTCATGGTGCTTGTTTGTTTGGTTGCCACGGTGATGGCGCAGCTGTGATAGCTAACGAGCTAGGCAGAGAGAAAAACGAACATTTACCTAGAATCCACACCTCAAACAAGTTGACCTAGACGCAAAACTATACGTCCAATCCAAAAAATAAGGATATTTTCCGAGACCCAAGACTCTGCCGAAACTAGATATGTCCTTTATATGTCTGTGCGGTCAGAAATATGTCTCTACCGGCAGTTTCGAAATCGTCTTCCTTCTTGCTTTCTCTGACGGATTTTACCCACCTCTCCATTGAAGTTAGTGAGAGAATTTGAAAGGCTGCTCTCGCTTCAAGGCTCATAGCTGAAAATCTGTAAATGTGAGCTCTTTAGTAGTTACATTGGCTGAAAGAGGACACATCTTCCTACATTTTAAGGTATAACTTGTTTCTGTAAGTTAAACTATATGAACGTTAGAGGAATTTGTTTGACAATTTAGTTGAATATCAGAAAAAGAGCAGGCAGCAGAGTGTGCCACTCTGCTTGCTGCTCATTCATAAAAATCAAGAAGGAGCAAACATTTTCATGTATTTCAAACTGTCATAATTCAAAATTGGCTGAATATTTGAGAAAGCTGAATCATTTGGGAATAGCTGAATGTCTTGTGAACATTTTAAAGGTTGAATGGTGTCTCTAGCTGAAAGTATGCTGAAGTAGTTACGTTTGAAAGAGGAGGAAGCTTTTTAATGATTTGAAAGGATTTACCATTACTTTTAATGGGAGAATAATTTGCACAAAAACCTTAATGTCTTAAAAAGTATAAAAGTGAGAAATACCAAAAGTCATAGCCATCATCTCCTGAAGGAGCTGAACGTTTTGATACAAAAATGGTAGGAATCGGTGAAAGTATGCAGGACGAGTTAAAGGCCAAAAAAACCGCGGAAGAACTAAGAAGTTGGAAAAACAAGAGTGAGAATGCTGAACAGCATTCTCACAATAAAGAGAAACAGGAAAACAATAGTGGGAATGCTTAACAGCATTCTCACAATAATATATATGTGAGAGAACAAAGGTTGTGCCCTTGCCGAAGGCAAAGCACACCCAATAAAGCTACTTGAAACTTTAACTGTGCTTCAGACTCTGCATATAGTCCAGGCAAAGTAACGTTTTACGACAGACTAATTGTAAAATATTTTTTTTAGCATAGATTCATTTTTATGAGGTGTCCAGAACAACATACTAAAAGTCCTAAGAAATCCTAGTTGTGGAAATATGTTTAATTCTCATCAATCCGAGATGTGTGCCAATAAGGCCAGGCAACATTACACCCCAATTGGGCTATTTTTTTCCTTTACTCCTAACAAAATGAAACTTAACACAATGAAACTACCCATGAAAAGTAAACATTTTTGTATTACAAGTTTGTTGGAAAATGAATTGTAATATGCAAATGAGCTATACACTAGTCGAATATGCAAAAAATACACCCAAATAGGCTTAATTTTTCCATAGTAAAAGTATACATAAAAGTAACTTTTTTGTATTACAAGTTTCTTTTGAAATGTATTTGAATATGCACATGAGCTTATTGAATATGTCCTAATTTGCATAGGCAGAAACACCATTCATATGTATGACCAATACATCGGCCCAATCTCCAACCAATCATCCTACTGCCAATGGGTGATGGCTATGCTGCTTTTAGACTGGCCTCTAACCTGAAAACTGTCTGGCTTGGTAGTACCTGCCAGGGGTATAACCCCCGCCAGTATAGTCTTCAGGGTCACGGAGGCACACAAGCCTCCCCACCACGACAAGGTAGCAACAACAGTGGAGGACTTTTTTAAAAGTTTTTTTAAAAAGTTTTTTATTTTTTATCCAGCCTGGATCCTCGACCCCTTCTCTGTGGCTCTTGGTTCTGGCACCCCCTATATCAGTTCCTGGTTTGTTCTTTGCTTAGTTCTTCCCCTCTGGGTCATATTCATCTGATAAATCAGGCAACTGTGAGTTTGTGCAGCTAGTACCACAACATTCTCCGCAAATGGCAGTGCAAGGGAGTCCATGTTTTTTGCATGTGCATCTCTTTGTGCTGCAGTCTTTCTTGCAACTACAGCGGACTACATCTAGTATATCTGGTGGTGCTGCAGGCTGATCGGTCATTATTGGCATAAATCTCCCATCCAAAACATGCCACCCCCAGTCGTTTGGGTCCATACGTTCACTTGCCCCTTTCCACTCCATCATTTGGAAAAAGACCCGAAGATGGAACTTTGCAGCTGTTGACGTTGGAGGGAGAATTTGAGGTTCCACTGGAGATGAGTTCTGAGTTACTTTATCACAGAATCTCCTGTATCTCAGCATATCCAGTGATTAATCTTTTTTGCCTCCATACAGTGATACTAGAGCTTTTTCACCTGCTGCAATGATGATGCCTTTTCCCACATTTTCCCACATGGAGACTTGCTGGTGACTCTGACGGGAAGTATTTAAACTTGTAATACAAAAAAAGTTACTTTTCATGTATACTTTTACCATGTAAAGTTTTATTGTGGTAGGAGTAAAGGAAAAAATTAAGCCTATTTGGGTGTATTTTGGGCATATTCGACAAGTGTATAGCTCATTTGCATATTACAATTCATTTTCAAATAAACTTGTAATACAGAAAATGTTACTTTTCATGGGTAGTTTCATTGTGTTAAGTTTCATTTTGATAGGAGTAAAGGAAAAAAAATAGCCCCATTGGGGTGTAATGTTGCCTGGCCTTATTGGCACACATCTCGGATTGATGAGAATTAAACATATTTCCACAACTAGGATTTCTTAGGACTTTTAGTATGTTGTTCTGGACACCTCATAGAAATGATCTATGCTGAAAAAAATATTTTATAATTACTTCTATTTTTGGCTCCAAAATGAGTTACTTTGCCTGGACTAATAGCCTTGAGGTTTTTTGCGTCAGGTATAGGCTACATTTTTATATAGTATAGGCGATGCAGAAAACATTGGCAAAGCCGCAGCATGCGTTGCTGTAAGAAAAGTGTACTTGGCGCTTAACCAGCTGATGAATCAATTCATCATATTCCCTGGCCATGTCCCAGTCAATGAAATCAAAGAGGGATTTACACATAGGCCTACATGCACATATAGTACATGATATAAGCGCAGTAGCCTACATATATCCTCATAAGTGTCTATTAATTCGTATCAATTAGATACTCTTTGGCCTTGTTTTTATCTAGCCTACTTATTCTGAAAGAGTTGAGATCATTATTTCCGCTAGCAAGATCTCATTCGATTATTAATTTCCATTAAGCCTACTGCCAGCAGGCACATTTAAAGAAATGTGATCTGATTGATTGGGGTAATGAGGCACATACATTTCCCCAAAACTTTCGCATTTAGCTTATCGGCAATTTTTTGCCAAGCTGCTTGTCTTGCTCTGGCTGCGGTGGCGGTGTTTGACTTAGCCATGATAATATGCTTATTGTCTTCGTAGAGACTCATTATAATAGTTTGCTCGGATGGCGAGAATAGCCTATCACCGCTCTCTCTTTCGTCTTTTCCGCCATCATACCGTTAGAAAATCACGGTTTTGGTGATCGACCTTTCCTGCCTTTTGAAGTAGGACGTGCATGTGCAGTTACCATGATAAATTTAGCCTGATTGAAATTAACCAGATGATTTGGATGCGGATCAGCCATTGACGAACCGAGATTTGCTGTTCTCACTCATCTCGCTAATGTTAACGGGCTAAAGGGACAATTGATTAACTTAGCTTAAACCCTTACGACGAACGGGGCCCTGTGCAAAAACCATATTTGGTTGTTTTAGTTTTTTTTTGGCAATTTAGGCTACTTTGTTGCCGAGCAGATGCCACGTTGCTAGGTCCGTAAAAACGTTTATTTACCTCTGCGAACGTTCGGGAGGTATAAACGGTATTATTAACTTTTGAGAACGTCTTCTGGACCAATAGGAACAGCGTATTGGTCCAATTATTACACTAGTATATAAAAAACCCAAATATACAAAATAATATATATATAATACAGTATACTTAACCTATACTAACCTATACTAACAACCAGTGCTTGAAGTGGAGAAAAAAAGGTGCCGGTACTCTCTTGCATTGGCAAGTCATTATGAAATTTGAGATTTCTACAGTGAAAAACAAAACTTGGATTGCTGGTACAACAACAATTTATTGTTAGCCTATTTATTAACAACATATATAGCCTCGGGAACATATTTTATCAGGGGGGTGGCTTAATGTTGCGGGGCGGCAGGGACGGACTGGGAGTAAAAATAGGCCCTGGATTTTTATCCAGACCAGCCCACCAGAACCGGCCCCTGTATAGCTACGCTACCACAGCTGCCTGCTAATGCATGCATAGTCTGTGGCTGTGTCTACTACCGCGCACTTTACTAAGTACACTGCAATACAGTGCACTGCAATACAGTGCACTTACATCTGTAGTGCACTCCGTTGCTGAGTAGTGCTGTCTCAAATGGAACACTTAAGTTAACCACTTGGCGGGAAGTGACGGACGCAAATCTGATTGTGACACCCATAGATATATATAAACATTGTTTACATGTTTATATATATCTATGGTGACACCCTAGCCTGGCTGCCAGACCATCTTATCCCCGCCCACAAAATTATTTGGTCGGGAATATGGGTCTGGGGAATCTCCGTTGGGGAACAACTATTGTCCGAACAGAAGCTGTTCGGACCAATGAAATTGTCAGGGCGGGCTTTATACGATGATGGACAGATGATCAACAGTAACGTAATCAACCACGTCACCAAAGAGCGCTTTGGTTGAATTCGTTTTCAACAAACATGGCTACCGCTGGAGAGCTGGGATGTTATGATTCTGCCATCGAGTCTGTTTTAGAAGACATCGACAGCGCATTAGTTTTGAAAGAGGAACAGAGAAACGCAATCAAGGCATTTGTCGATGGAAAATATGTTTTTGCCGTCCTTCCTACGGGGTTTGGTAAAAGTTAACATACTACGTAGCTCTGATTGGTTGTAGGTCTATCCAATTGAGCGAAGAGGCATTTGTTTTCCGAGTTCGGTTGAAACACGCCCCATAGTCACAGCCCAATGGAGAGTCCTCAGACTCATATTCTATGGAAGCAAATCGTTACCAAAATTCAAATGCAAATGCATTTCCAGAAATGCATTTGCATTTTAAGAATGTGGCTGCATTATTTGACTCATAAATGAAATTAGTATTCAATCATCATATTTGCATTTTAATTTTCTTTTTCAAGAGTGCTCAATCTTTCACTTAATTAAAATGAAAAAGAAATAGACATTTGAGATTTAATTTTCAAAATATGCCCCAGCAAATAGATACCAAAATTCAATTTGAAATGTAAAATTTGAAAATGAAAATGCATTTCTGGAAATGCATTTTCATTTTAAGAACGTGGCTGCAAAATCGTGACCACAATTCAAATTCAAATGCATTTCCCGAAATGCATTTTCATTTTCAAGAACGTGGCTGCAAAATCGTGACCACAATTCAAATGAAAATGCATTTCCAGAAATGCATTTTCATTTTAAGAACGTGGCTGCAAAATCGTGACCACAATTCAAATGAAAATGCATTTCCAGAAATGCATTTTCATTTTAAGAACATGGCTGCAAAATCGTGACCACAATTCAAATGAAAATGCATTTCCAGAAATGCAAAATGAAGGGAAAAACATTCTGAGCGGCGCAGCAGAGTGACGTCAGTAGCCGCTCTTCTTCAGCTCCCTGCTGACCGAGCTACCCATCTTGTTCGGTGTGCACATCTGCATTGCATTACATTCAGTGCTTGAAGTGGAGAAAAAAACGTGCCGGTACTCTCTTGCATTGGCAAATCATTATGAAATTTGAGATTTCTACAGTGAAAAACAAAACTTGGATTGCTGGTACAACAACAATTTATTGTTAGCCTATTTATTAACAACATATACACAGCCTCGGGAACATATTTTATCAGGGGGGTGGCTTAATGTTGCGGGGCGGCAGGGACGGACTGGGAGTAAAAATAGGCCCTGGATTTTTATCCAGACCAGCCCACCAGAACCGGCCCCCGTATAGCTACGCTACCACAGCTGCCTGCTAATGCATGCATAGTCTGTGTTTGATTTGATGCTAGTTCGGGAGTTCGATAGGCCTACTTAAAGGCCAACTTTTGGGGCCTTTATTTGAGCGCAAAATAGTTTTGGGAGTTTTATGTAAAATAAACAGCCGTTTTTTCAATTGACAAAACCATAGTGAATGTGATGTATTTTTGTCTCTTCATTTTTCAGCCCCATCTTTAAGTTTCTTAGCCTGGTTTTCCATCGTTATATTGTTACTATAGCTAGCTTTCGATGTGTCAGTCCCACTGTTGTGTGTGACTATAAACTACGACAGTGACACCCGAAGTGCGTTCCTTCCAGTTTAGGCCTATTCCATAATTTTGTTTGATTGCTGTCACGGCAGAAAATCCCGCTTGATGTTGGAAATGGAAGCAGGGTTTTCAGTGCTTTAGTGGCGATCTCAGGATAGCCTTCATCCATAACACCGATAGAGTTGTTGTCTCAAACAGGCTTCATTGAGTGGTAACTATCACTTGTCATGTGTCAAGAGGAAGAGACGCGCATGATACCGCTCAATAAAGCCCACAAACTTGCTAAAAAATGAGTAAACACACGTCTTTGCAGAGCTTTTTTGCACACCGCCCCCTACCGAACAAGATGGGTAGCTCGGTCAGCAGGGAGCTGAAGAAGAGCGGCTACTGACGTCACTCTGCTGCGCCGCTCAGAATGTTTTCCCCTTCATTTTGCATTTCTGGAAATGCATTTTCATTTGAATTGTGGTCACGATTTTGCAGCCATGTTCTTAAAATGAAAATGCATTTCTGGAAATGCATTTTCATTTGAATTGTGGTCACGATTTTGCAGCCACGTTCTTGAAAATGAAAATGCATTTCGGGAAATGCATTTGAATTTGAATTGTGGTCACGATTTTGCAGCCACGTTCTTAAAATGAAAATGCATTTCCAGAAATGCATTTTCATTTTCAAATTTTACATTTCAAATTGAATTTTGGTATCTATTTGCTGGGGCATATTTTGAAAATTAAATCTCAAATGTCTATTTCTTTTTCATTTTAATTAAGTGAAAGATTGAGCACTCTTGAAGAAGAAAATTAAAATGCAAATAGGATGATTGAATACTAATTTCATTTATGAGTCAAATAATGCAGCCACATTCTTAAAATGCAAATGCATTTCTGGAAATGCATTTGCATTTGAATTTTGGTAACGATTTGCTTCCATAATATTCTGACAAGAATTATGAGTCTGACATCGTCAGGCTAGTGACACCCGCGAATCTAAGGCGAATCTGCTCGCGAGTCATTTCGTCCGCCATTATTTTAGAACAACCCAGTCTCATCCCAACTCGGCCGGGGGACGCCTTTTTCGTCGTTTTTTGACGCCTAGGGACGCACATTGACTTCCATGTTAATATTGTAAGGCTGGGTGTCAAACCTGCCCCCACCTCTCATATGCTAAAGTCTGGAGTTTCTGGACGGTCTCAACTTGATGGCCCTCACAACCCATTCATGATTTGGTCTGATTGGTTGGTCTTGTGTATAAAGGGAATTGTAATGCATTGTTCTGTGGATTCTTCATCTCCTGAGACCTTCTACCTCAGTTCTCCCTTGTCCAACTCCTTGCTCACCTCTTGCTTTCTCTCTGATTTACAATGATCACGGTAGAGTAGGTAAGATTTAAAGCTTTCATTTTGTAACATGTTTGCCTTGTAATTGATTTCATTCATTTGCAATGTTATTAAATGCGTATTTCATTTAACCATACTTTGACCATTCTTGCTCTGATTTAACCCATAGAGTCAAATAAGCTTAATTCTATTTGTATTGGCATTATTTGGTTCATGCTAATACACTATTCAGTTTCCCATCTTCCTTTAAACCATAGGGGAATTCGTTTTGGTTGTTTGGCCAATATTTAACCCCCTACAGTTTTGGTGACCTCGACGTGATATGTTTCGAGCAATTCAGTTACAGTTTGGTATACCGGCGTTTCAAACCATGGTGCGGTGAGTAAGCATTTACAAATGTACATTAATTGTGTTCCGCCTGGTTCTGTTGGTAGAAGCCTATTACTAGTTTCTGATATTAGCTCCTGCATAAAAAGAACAAAAAATGGAATGGGAAACTGAAGTTAACAAATTACTTAACCTATGGGAAGAAGTTAGTGTTAACCGAACGTTATCTGAATTGAGCAAGAAAGACAAGAACGGTCTTAAAACTGATTTTACGCTGGCTGAAATAATTGAACATTGGCGAACTGTAGGAGTCCATAAAAAGAAAGCAGAAAAGAAACAAACATTGAAGATTACTGTACATTTAATTGGAAAATGTCTTCTCAACTCTGTCCTAAAAGCAGCGACCCCTTTTTGTGCCACAAGGCAATACACCGCTAACAACAGCAGTGAAGAGACCAGCCATGCTGGCTCACATTCTACTGAGTGTTCAGACACAGACAGTGGAATTGGTGCGCAAATTCCCAAACCGCGTTCTACAAAGAACCGTCGTGCTCCTGATCCGCCACGCATTGCTGTCATAAAAATGGCGACAGAGGTAAAACCCAAGCCCCAGCAGCCCCCTCATATACAGTGTAACTTCTGTAAAAGACAAGGACACACCGAAATGCGATGTTGGGATCTTGGCAGAAATATGCCTATTCCACCCACACGCTTGTTTTATGCTAACAACAAAGTTAGATTTTGTCGTGCTTGTCTAAGAAGTGGTCACACTGAGTCCAAATGTTGGGATCTGGGAAAGGGTAGGCCTCCCCCATTTTTCATGCAGCATAAGCTGAGCCTTTATCAAGACAAACAAACCTTAAACTTTTTAACGTGATAACATGCAATTCCAACTATCTTTTACATTTACTTAATTCAGGTCCAAATTGTGATATTGCTACATTCCTACTGTATTACCCCTGTGTTTAGTCTTTGTTGTAGTTCAAAGATTCGTTGGGGACAGTTTATTTGTTGCTGCTCAAGTTCCTGTAGCTGCATGCACAGTGCATATGGTTTGTCCATCCATGGGTTCCTATGTTGGTTTGTGTGGATGAGTATTGGGTATTGTGGATCAGTATGTACCTTTTGTGTGTTTTATATGGTAAATGTTCTAGGCTTTAGCTAAACTCGCAATGGTTCCTGACCTGTAAATGTAGATTGGTAGAACTTGTATTATTACTGTTTCATTTGTGTTTTGTTTATTTTGGACCCAAGAACACTGTTTTGCTTTAACAGCCATATTGCTTTACTTGAATTTCTGTTCCACTGAACCTTTCTGTGTTCCATGGGAAGAAAAGGGGGAAACTGTAGGGCTGTTTTGGCAGCCCCTTTGTCACTGGTCACCCAGACACTCGTCTGGGACAGTCATTGATTTGCATGAATGCTAAAATGACAATCACACCTTAATGACACACCTCTGGAAAGGTGGTCTCAACAGTTGAAGAGGAAGGTGGACCGAGGAAGACTCTGAAATTATCATTAAAAGTTGTGTTCTTGTAAATATTGTTCTAAACAGCTTTTAATGTCATGTTTGATATGATTGTGTTTCTTATTTTATGTATTACATTCTAGAAATAATTGTTTTGCTGTAACATGTACATTTACAGGGTTTACAGAGTTTGTGCTTGCAGCAGACCAACATGTGTTTAACATATTCCCTTGTCTTGCAAGGGCACCACTTGGTCTGCTGCAGCCTTGATTAATGATCCAATTTGAATTTGAATGCGTTAGACAACTTTTCAGTCATGTGACCGGTGTCCCCATTTTAGTCAGGTTTGGGTGTATATAAGAAGTTTTTTACTACTAACTTTGAGTTCTGTTTACGATACAGCTCCGGTGCGTTAGGCACCTAGTCTTGAGTTCTGTTTACGATACAGCTCCGGTGCGTTAGGTGCCTAGTCTTCATTGTGAATACCTTTGTTAACCATTGCTCTGAAGGTAGCCTATGTTTTGTATTTGATGATATTTCATTATCATTGTATTGATTATCTTACTATTTAGATAATAAACTATTATTGTGCATTTGAAGTTACTTGTTCTCCTTGAAACGTATCTATCACGCTACGGCGGTGAAAACTTTGATCTAGTCTGGTTGATGCGGCTAATACTGATTATAAACATAGACTTTTGAAGTAGGTTTTAACTTAAGGCCTCTGAGTCACTTACGGTTGATCTTCACGCCCCGAAGGAATTTACCGGAGCCTCTGAGTGATTGGTTTACATACTAGGTCTACTATGGTTAAATCCATATTATAGTAATGATAAACGACTGATTAGTGAACACGCATACTTTAGGGTCGATGCTCTGATCAAGCAGACGATTTTTTACCTACAACAGAGTTTCATGTCATTAACTGTTTAGCGCAGGTAACGCACTTGTGCACATTTCTAAAATTGGAGTCAGATATTAACGAGTCAATTATCTCCCTGAACATCTAACCAGAATTGAAGTGGGTTTCTGTCAGAAATATTAAGTCAGTCAGTGAACAAGTTTAAGAAAGCTTTATTGCTTGCGGCCGGCCCACAAGGAGACAAAAACATCACACGCCATTGTGCTACAAGTTTGTCCGCTAGCATGTTGTGCTAGCTACCTATTTAAGCAACCCCGCACTTTACAGTCATTGGTTAAGACAAAGGCATGCAAATATCCCATGGCGCTTCTTCATTGGCTCCTTGCATAGACCTGGCGCGCGTGTGTGTGTGCGTGCTTGAGTGTGTGCGTGTTTACGACATCAACCCTGATTGAAACACAACAACAGGATCTCCGGTCCTGGGGTCGTAAACTCCTTCACATAGGTGTCAACAAATGGTCACCAGACCTTGCGTCTCCACCTATAGTCCTTCTCACAAAGTATCTCCTTAAAACAACCAAACCAACCCCCTTCTTCTAAGTCCTCAGCCCCAAGATAAGGGTCCTGTATGTTTACCCAGAGTTGAGATTTGGGGTTAGGCCTCTCTTTGCACCCAAGGAATACTGAACACAGAATCATTCTTATACAGGATAAATGTGTTACATCTTCAATTTTTCCAACAGTTTCCCAAGCCGATGACAAACACCAAGCGTCTCCGGCCTTACGAATCTTCCCATACCTACAATATGTTCGGCTTTTCCCGTAGAAAACTGTGAAATATGGCGTCGTATTTTGACCATAGGGTTAATATAACTAGAGTAAGCTACTTTTGTCTTCCAAGATGGCGTCCCCATTCATTTCTATGAAAAGTGCTCAGTGGCGCAGTGAGGCAAGCGAGAGCGCGAGACTGGACACGGCCATCTTTCCACTTCCGTGTCTTCCGGTCTAGCTTTAAACAGTGGCTCTTTTTTTCCCTAGCTCCGAGACATAGAGTTAATATAACTAGAGTAAGCTACTTTTGTCTTCCAAGATGGTGTCCCCATTCATTTCTATGAAAAGTGCTCAGTGGCGCAGTGAGGCATGCGAGAGCGCGAGACTGGACACGGCCATCTTTCCACTTCCGTGTCTTCCGGTCTAGCTTTAAACAGTGGCTCTTTTTTTCCCTAGCTCCGAGACCTCGTGCACGCTTGCAACTAGCTGTACACGTCATACTTTGCGACAACCAGTCACGAGCATAGATTTATATGGTTACAAGCGTGTGAGCTAAGGCATTGCAGTTGCAGAATCTATGGGCAGAATGGGGTACAAGTCCGATAAGAATCAGACACATGATGCAAACTTAACGGAAATGTATTCTGTCACTGTATAGTATTCCTTTCACTTGTTTTTTAGAAATAGGCTATAGGGCTAAATATAGGGCTATTCTAGATGGAACTCATCACAACATATATATGTTGCTTTTTTTCTTTGTGATATGAGTATGATTTTCAACGCATTGTATCGGATGAAATAAACTGTTAACATGAACAGCTCCGTCGTTGTTCTCGCCAGGCAAAGAAAGCTTAATAGTTATTTTGGTAACCAAAATCTTCCATAATGCAGACTTACCATAGCTTACTGTCAACTTTATATTCAAACGAAATGCCACGAAATTCACACTGCCTTCAATTTCACATCAGTGTCGAAATGTGACCTGTGTTTTATATGTTCAACCTAGAAAACCAAACGTCTATTAATGGATATAACGTGATCTAACAAGACGTGTTAATAATGTAATAAATACAAGCTCGAGAAGTGTGTCTAAAATATACTTTATTCAACATTTGCCTTTGAAAGGGGCATATTCATAGAACCATATAGGCTACAAGACGTTTCCATCAGATGTAAGTGGGGGTGAAACATAGTCACTGAGGACCTTCATTGTCCCACAAAAGCAGGCTTGATGACACGATCAAAAAAAGAATAATGGGTGTGTTTAACAAAAGCTTCTGAAGGCAAGACTAATATTATTTAAATGTATATCATTTCCTATTGTGGTTAACCGTTAAAGGTCACATGACATGCTGTTTTTGGATGCTTTTATATAGGCCTTAGTGGTCCCCTAATACTGTATCAGAAGTCTCTTTCCCGAAATTCAGCCTTGGTGCAGAATTACAGCCACTACTAGCAGTCCCACAAGGAGCTTTCCTCAGAACGCGCTGTTTTGGTGTCTGTAGCTTTAAATGCTAATGAGGAGCGGAGGGGCGGCACCATGCGCTAATGTTTACAACGGATGTATCGCAATGGCTGTAACCCCGTTGCTGTAAAATACCTCGAATTTGCCCATTCTCATCTGATAACCCTGGTTTGCAGAGGTACACACTCAGTCATTTCAATGAGGGGAAAGGTGGATATCGCGCGCGCCATAACACCAACAGCAGAACGTTTATCCAAATAACAAAGAAGTGTACAACACTCACGTACAGCATATGTATTCACACTTATACTTGATGCTATCTACCTTTCCATAGCGACAGTAACTCAGCTGTTAGCTGCAGAGCTAATGTTACAGCCACATTCTAAGGGTAGCAAGCTAGGTAACCATATACAGTAAAGCTACAAAATGATATAGCGTTAGTTAACTTAGCCTACTTGTCCGAGGTTAGTAGCTGGACGAAGGAGAGTTAGTACTGATCCAGAATTTAATTTCAGCAAGGCCAGTTTTGTATTAGCTCAAGTTGAGGAAACAGTCGTGGCTGAAGTGTTTGGCGCAGACATACAAAACAAATGCGCCTACAACAGAAGTTGTGTAGGCGCATTTTCAGCGAAAATAAAATTAAGATACTGATTGTTTAGAGGCTCGGATGACGGAACTACAAAAAGACTTGTGTGTTGATTTGTACATCCAAGCACTGAGCAACTGTTATGCTTCGTTCGTTTGCTAGCCATGGCATGATGTCTCTGCAGGAAAACACGATATTGCACTCGCCCTTGCACAATCGTAGCTCAATTCCTCATTGGCGGGCCAGATTATCTGGGCGGGCACAGCAGAGAGAAGGGCGGTAGCCTGGCTCCTTGTTACGTCAATAAAAGGAGATTTTCAAACCGAGCGTTTGAGCCTTCATTTTCTCAAAGGCGGAGAAGAACACCCAGGGCTTGGTTTACACCTATCGAAAATTCTAGCCACTGGGGGACCAAAGGCAGGCTAGGGGAACTCATATTAATGTTAAATAACCTCCTAAAGTGAAGTTTTCATGTCATGTGACCTTTAAAGTATTAATCTTCGTCTTTGCTCCAGATAGACATGTCAACAATCTATGCTCGCGCTTAACATAATATATTTGCCATCATGTCATGAACGTTTTTACGAAAAATCAAATCTGTTTTAAAATAACGGGAATAAACTATATTAACAACATTTCATGTATGTGTGACAACGATTTGCTAAACTTGCTACAACAAGGCAGGCAACTCAAGCCATTTCTCCTTGTGCTCATTCAATATAAGTCTATGGCTCATTCAGCTCAATGTAAATAGCTATCGGCCAATGTGAACTTTTGTGCTCGTGCCCTGTTAGTATCCGCGAGCACATTTGCAGGCAACTTTTATTGACGTAGGCAAATACATGGGGTGCTAGTTTACCCATTTCGGATTGGTTTCAAATTTAGCAAAAATCAGGAAAAATTATTCTATGAAAAAGCTAGTAGTATGAGCCAGGTTCGAGAATCGAACAAAAATTATTGGGGGAGATAGTTTTGTAAATGTTGACTGGAGTTAATAGAATAAAAACGACCGGAAGACACGGGAACCTAACCGTAAATGCAATACCACCTATATCCACCGGGGCCGTTGCTTCAAGCCGAGGGGTGGGGGTCTGATTTTGACGCATTAGGTCTCCCATAGATTTTGATGAGCGGCTTTCGGATTTTTACGAAACGTCACCAAAATAAATCGGGTGATTTCGTAAAAATCCGGCCGATGTGCTTTCAACATGATTATTTTTGTTATATCCAATACATAAACGTTATAAATGACATAAACCTTATTTAAGGACATAAAAGTTATTTATAAAATGGACTGATACAAAATAAACCGATCTAAAAACGTAGGCTATATGCATTTAAAAGAAATGAAATAAAAATCCGGCGGGGGAGGAATATCATTTTATTTTAATCATAATTTTAAGCGCATGGAAGCAAGCATGTCAAATGCACTGACAGCAAAACCTATAAATTATCCAACATTATTGAAATGTTATTATTACACACAAGTCGCTGAAAAGTTTGACGCTCAAGATCTGGCTGGAACTACTTCTTGTCAACCAAACCTCCGCTCTCTCGTTCTGAAAAGGTAAGCTATTATAGATGAGGTAAACATATATTTAAGATACTATCCTACTAAACAGTTTTTTAAAATTGTTTTTTAGGTTGGTTTAATGTTATTATGTTTGACGTACATTGCCCGGTGCTTTGCATCACCAATATAAATTAATTGACTTTGTAAACTGCAAAAATAGGCTAATACACTGTGCTAGCTAGCTAGCTAGTCTAACGTTATATCATGCAAGGTCATGAACCGGTGCACATTCATTGGACTCAGACCAATGTTTATCTTTGCTGGCGTGCACCTTTTTACATCTCATAGCTTGCTAGGTAGGTATGACATTTATTGTATTGTAATTTTTATCTTTTCTTACTTGCAGCTGAAGTCACGCATTTTCTGGAAACGACTATTTTATTACCTCACCATATCCTTGCCTTACAGTTGCATATTTCATAATTTGTCAGGACGTACCTGTGTCCACCAATCTCTGTCTACCTGTATTACGCCCTCCACAGGCTCTGCCTGTCTTTCTGTTTCTGTCTTTCTGTTTGTCTGTGTTTGTGTGCATCTCCAGGCTCCAGTGATCCAGTCCATCCTACCTGCACAAGATCCACACCTGCGGTCCAGTTTCCCAATAACTTGCGGTGACATACCCTGGTTTGCCCTCCACTCACCGCCAGATCGTTGTTTTTACAACCTGGTAGCTACATTCCCGGCCTCCTTGTACTTCCGAGTCTATTATCTACTATTTGTATTCAAGGTGTTCTAATATTGCACTTTCTTGTGTCCCAAAGAAACATCCCACTCGCCATCTGCCCATTTGTCTGTCTACTCTTTCAACTCAATGATGAGTGATTTGCAGTTGATGGAATTGGAGGATGAGCTCAGGAGTGCAGATACATTTATGGAACATCTCAAGACAGAAGAGGTAAAGTAGCTTCTGTTTTGTCTATAGTTAACAGTATTCCTTCTTACCAATCCATATAAGATACATGGAGGCATATTTAAAAGACATGAATCAGAAGGGTTACACTACTTTAACTGCTTTTTCTGTCAGTAGTCCGAAGGCATTTCCCATATTGGTAAACCTTTCTTAAACCATGTTGTAATTCTAGACAGAGAAGAACAGACAGAAAACTAGGACTGCATCACCAAAGCCTGTTCATTGGAAGAAGAGGGACCACAATGGGGACATTATTCACCAGCGCCCACGAGCCCTTAGAAAGCAGTCAACATCAAGACCAGACGAAGGAGGACATGTTTCTTCTTCACAGCCATTAGACCATGGCCAACACATAGACCATGGTGATTAATCTTTTGTTCCAAATGCTGTATTTCAACAGTGTGTTGTGGCAATGTTGAAGTTATGATATTATTCTTTTTTCTCCTCCCTTTTGAAGATTTTAATATGCAGCAGCTTGAGGACCTTCTACAGGACTCAGAGAACATTGAATCGGAAGATTTTGTTCAGCAGCCACCATTGTCCAGTTGGAGTCAAAGGCAGAAAGAGGTCCAACAATGTTGGCAACAGGCGAGGCCACAGAACCTTGACAATTTACTTTCTGCTGAGAACATCGTCCAGATGACATGCAATCACTGTCACGTGAAAGAAGCTGTCATCCGTTGTGGGGAATGTATGCCCTCAGAGTGGTTTTGTGCTGAGTGTGATGGCTTGGTACATAAACACCACACTCTACACAACAGGCAAACCATCATGGATGGATTTTTCAAATACATCCCGCCAACAGAGTCTGTGACACTCCATGATGGAAAATACATCATTTGTGAACAAGGTTGGCGTTTCTTTTTCAATTGATTGACAATTTTCTAAACAGATCATTCTTATCTGAAATTGAAATGTGTTATTTAAGTCATTACTCACAACCCAACCATTCTTAATTGTATACCTTATGGTTCTTTGCCTTGCAGATTGTGTTCTGCCAACAGCTCTACCTCAAAGGATATGCTCCTGTGACACCGCTGATGCAGCAGTCTCTGTTGGTACATCCATCATACTGGTTTGCATAAATGGTAGGATCTTGTTAAACTGTTGAATTTTTTTATATAACACATTACTTTGGTTTCATGTTATTGATTTGCCTTTCATGTGCTCTCAGGCCGTTATGATCTTCACGTTCCGGTGCTAACATGCAAACATTGCAACCAGAAATGGGCTCCAGAAGTCAATGACTTTGTAAAGAGTGGTTACTGGCCCGCTACCATGCAGGCACAGACACTGTTCCACCAAGATCTCTTCCATTCCTTTGAGGCTATGAAGGCAGCAGCTCCAGGAATGTCCAGACAAGCCTTTACAGCAATGTTGGACCAGAGAACAAAGCAATATGGAAGAGTAAGTAAAAAGCAGTTCAAGGTCCACAAGTGGCTGTAGTAGGTAGTACATATTTCAGATAATAGACTGAAGACCTTACCACACAAAATAGTCATTTGCATCCTTATGGATTTGAAAAGTTGCATACAAAACACAAAACATACAAAGGCAAAGATGTAGTTTATCGTTCTTGAAAGCTGTATTATATTCTTTCCTTTAGACTGGCAAAGTGAATGCAGATGCATTTCAGAGAAGTTTTCTGCAATTTGTGTACTGCAACTATGAAGAGAACCAACTTCTTGGAAAGGAGCCATTGGTCTGTCCAGCCTGTAGCCCTGAAATGGTGGCTGTTTCTGTGGATGGCAACAGAAAGTTGTACAGGTTCCAGAAAACAAACCAGTGAGTTCTGTGCACACATTATAAACAGCCAATGTAGTTAATATACAGTATGTCCAGCTGTTAATGTCACTGGTAATGTCAATGTTATTTTTGATAAGTGCTACATATATAAACGGTCCTATTACAAAGGTAGTCCATAATACATTGTCTTAAAGGAGTGAAGAGCCAGGGTTCTTCGATGGAGTGTTTTTAGCCCGAGACTCTGAGGTGTCCAGTTTTGTTGAGGAGGTCCGGGGAACTGTCAAGAGTGTAAGTTTTACATTATTCTGAACAACATTTATTGGGATTATTTTGTAACTAATTAAAGTTAAAGTAGAAAACACGATTGCCTTTGGAGAAGGGAGTCTATGATCAGGTGGGGATACAGCACTAGATTCTTATGCAGGGGGCACAGTACATTCATACTGCATATTGCTTTATCCTTCAAATGTAAGATAGGTCAGGCAAAGTGTGGAAGAAATTGCGATTTCCTGTGTGCTTACATTATTCACTAATCAATAGAACTAGTCATTGGATACTAGTTAGTATGTTCTCATGTAAGCTTGCTATTAATAAGAGTAGATTGTGTCTATGTGTCAGGGTTAATAGATGTTCGGGATCAGGAGAAAGTACTGGGTAAACGTCCTTTGTCATGACTACAAGGAGAGCGCCAACTATGATCTCTCTAGTCTGAGTGGTCATGTGTTGGGAGCTGTGAATCTCTTCCTCTGAGACTGTTGTAACGTCATTACTGCCTGACTGTCACTATCTATGTTTACATTCCTGTGCCCTATAAAAGATGGTCCTCTGGCCTTCAGAGCCCATAGAGACATGATTGAGACCTAAGCCTGGTGTTGTGTTGTCATTTAGTGTCAGCGGTCTGGTTTTCTCTCCCAATCTGCAGATTGATAATACTTATTTAAATCCAGAACTCAACTGAACTTAGTCACTCCGTTCATGAAGAGACGGACAAAACACTTTCTTCATCAAAAGACAAAATCTTGACAGTTAAAGTTGGTGTGTTTGCGTGAACAGTCCTGCAATCTAGTGTACTTGAATTAACTATTGTCATGTTCAAATGATTTACTTTGGTAGACCGCAGGAAAAGCGATGTGTGGTGACTCCCAATGGAATGCAGCAAGAGAGACTTCAAAGCGGGCCAACAAGTTGGATGAAGAAGGTGTGGAAATTGCTGTGTGTAGACATGGATTTCTTCTCAAAGGTTGGTATGGGTCTGATTAAGTAGTAGTAAAAACATAAATAATATATGTTTATATTATGATCTAATGCCTCTTTCATGTGCATTGTGCTTTTTTGTAAAGGTCTGAATATGTATAGAGGAGAAATCTTTGCATATCCAATGTTTCTCCAAAAAGAGTTCCAGAGTGCTACACTTTTGGCCATGGATGTGACCTGCCGATATGTGCCATACTTGACAAAAGTGTCAGAGGCCCTGACTCATCTTCAACCCCTTCAGGAAATGAGGCATTGCTTGTCTGTGATGCATGCCAAAGCCCACAATACAAAATGCGAGGTGATGCTTTTAGCTACTTGACCTTTACATTTTAGAGTATGATGTGGCAAACTGAGTGTAAAATGCCATAATAAATGACAATAGCCATACCACAGTGGTCTGGACTGACCCATACAATAACCTAGGAGTGCGTTTAAAGTTTTTCTGTAGCCCCTAAGTGCTGCCCTCTAAAGTTGGTAATCTCAGGATATGCTTTAATATTGTGTGTCCACACCGCTTGAAGCCTATGCCTGCAATGACCTGCTGTAAACCCCCCCCCCCTCTCTTCTCTTTCCCCATGAAGAGCAGGGGCTTGAAGTCCAGTTCATGCAGCTTATTGACCTAAAAAACAGACATTAACAAGTTATCAGGCTTTGTCCTCTGTATCAGCTCTCTCTGTATCATACTTCTTCCTTCTTTTCAAAGTATCTACTATACTTATTTTCAAATTAACAAAGCTAGGGGTCCTGACAGGAAGACTATAAGATGTGATGCTATTGATGCTATTTATTGACTAAATGATATGGCCTGATGCCAATGAAAACTGGCATTTATATCTGACCAGTATAGTATGGATCTGAATGGAACAGTAACCTAAGACCTCTACATTCTCACTCACAGATATGCGGGCTGAATCTATCACTCTGCCTGCGTTGCGGTGCTTCTTCACATTCTCCCCCCAGTCACCAACATGCAAACTCTCCTCCTTGGACTTAATCCTCTCTTTGGTTGAGAGGCTTGCAAAACATGAAAGGCATGTTTTGCGGTTGGCAGTATTCATGACCTGGCAGTAAGGGCAAGGCCTGCTTTTGGGTTTGGTCATTTTCTGCAAACATAAACACATTGACATGTTATAAGCATTACAAGTAGGAATATGAGTAACACACATTAAATCATTCTTACTCTTACATTTCATTCCTATGGCTTTTGGGTATTGTAGTAAAGCATGAACTTTGGCACAATGGAAAGAAGTAATATATATATTTATCTCACAAACACCGAGAGGCAGGTAGCAAGCAGAGCGGGTAGGCAGGCAGATGGAGAGTTGGGGTGAGTGGGATGTTTCTTTGGGACACAAGAAAGTGCAATATTAGAACACCTTGAATACAAATAGTAGATAATAGACTCGGAAGTACAAGGAGGCCGGGAATGTAGCTACCAGGTTGTAAAAACAACGATCTGGCAGTGAGTGGAGGGCAAACCAGGGTATGTCACCGCAAGTTATTGGGAAACTGGACCGCAGGTGTGGATCTTGTGCAGGTAGGATGGACTGGAGCCTGGAGATGCACACAAACACAGACAAACAGAAAGACAGGCAGAGCCTGTGGAGGGCGTAATACAGGTAGACAGATATTGGTGGACACAGGTACGTCCTGACAAATTATGAAATATGCAACTGTAAGGCAAGGATATGGTGAGGTAATAAAATAGTCGTTTCCAGAAAATGCGTGACTTCAGCTGCAAGTAAGAAAAGATAAAAATTACAATACAATAAATGTCATACCTAGCAAGCTATGAGATGTAAAAAGGTGCACGGCAGCAAAGATAAACATTGGTCTGAGTCCAATGAATGTGCACCGGTTCATGACCTTGCATGACATAACGTTAGACTAGCTAGCTTGCTAGCACAGTGTATTAGCCTATTTTTGCAGTTTACAAAGTCAATTAATTTATATTGGTGATGCAAAGCACCGGGCAATGTACGTCAAACATAATAACATTAAACCAACCTAAAAAAACAATTGTAAAAAACAGTTTAGTAGGATAGTATCTTAAATATATGTTTACCTCATCGATAATAGCTTACCTTTTCAGAACGAGAGAGCGGAGGTTGGGTTGACAAGAAGTAGTTCCAGCCAGATCTTGAGCGTCAAACTTTTCAGCGACTTGTGTGTAATAATAAAATTACAATAATGTTGGATAATTTATAGGTTTTGCTGTCAGTGCATTTGACATGCTTGATTCCATGCGCTTAAAATTATGATTAAAATAAAATGATATTCCTCCCCCGCCGGATTTTTTGTTTTTGTTTTTTTATGCATATAGCCTACGTTTTTAGATCGGTTTATTTTGTATCAGTCCATTTTATAAATAACTTTTATGTCCTTAAATAAGGTTTGTCATTTATAACGTTTATGTCTTGGATATAACAAAAAAACATGTTGAAAGCACATCGGCCGGATTTTTACGAAATCACCCGATTTATTTTGGTGAAGTTTCGTAAAAATCCGAAAGCCGCTCATCAAAATCTATGGGAGACCTAATGCGTCAAAATACGACGCCATATTTCACAATTTTCTACGGGAAAAGCCGAACATATTAACGTGGAAGTCAATGTGCGTCCCTAGGCGTCAAAAAACGACGAAAAAGGCGTCCCCCGGCGTCGGTATAGTGACGCCAAAGGGCTCTGCCCAAGCGTCAATATTTGACGCGTTGGAATGAGACTGGGTAGCCTGGCTCTGCCGTCCTACGTACTTCCGCTCAAATTTATTTGCTTCTGTACATAGGTCTGGCCATGAGGTCTGTAAGTCAGATTCTACAGGTTGATTTTCTACCTGTCCAATAAGCGAACAGAGGGAGTGGCTGAGAACGATGACGTTGGTGTAGTGTGCTAGTTGGGTGTGCTTTGCCTTCGGCAAGGGCACAACCTTTGTTCTCTCACATATATATTATTGTGAGAATGCTGTTAAGCATTCTCACTATTGTTTTCCTGTTTCTCTTTATTGTGAGAATGCTGTTCAGCATTCTCACTCTTGTTTTTCAACTTCTTAGTTCTTCCGCCGTTTCTTTGGCCTTTAACTCGTCCTGCATACTTTCACCGATTCCTACAATTTTTGTATCAAAACGTTCAGCTCCTTCAGGAGATGATGGCTATGACTTTTGGTATTTCTCACTTTTATACTTTTTAAGACATTAAGGTTTTTGTGCAAATTATTCTCCCATTAAAAGTAGTGGTAAATCCTTTCAAATCATTAAAAAGCTTCCTCCTCTTTCAAACGTAACTACTTCAGCATACTTTCAGCTAGAGACTTTTTCTGATATTCAACTAAATTGTCAAACAAATTCCTCTAACGTTCATATTTACTTAAAATTTAGGAAATATTGTCCTCTTTCAGCCAATGTAACTACTAAAGAGCTCACATTTACAGATTTTCAGCTATGAGCCTTGAAGCGAGAGCAGCCTTTCAAATTCTCTCACTAACTTCAATGGAGAGGTGGGTAAAATCCGTCAGAGAAAGCAAGTAGGAAGACGATTTCGAAACTGCCGGTAGAGACATATTTCTGACCGCACAGACATATAAATGACATATCTAGTTTCGGCAGAGTCTTGGGTCTCGGAAAATATCCTTATTTTTTGGATTGGACCTGTAGTTTTGCGTCTAGGTCAACTTGTTTGAGGTGTGGATTCTAGGTAAATGTTCGTTTTTCTCTCTGCCTAGCTAGCTCGTTAGCTATCACAGCTGCGCCATCACCGTGGCAACCAAACAAACAAGCACCATGAAAGCAGAATTGGGTACACGTTTTCGAAACTGCCAAGAGTTGTATTTCTGACCGCACAGACATATAAATGATATCTATGGTTTCGGCAGAGTCTCGGGTCTCGGAAAATATCCTTATTTTTTGGATTGGACGTATAGTTTTGCGTCTAGGTTAACTTGTTTGAGGTGTGGATTCTAGCTAAATGTCTGTTATTCTCTCCTATAGTCGAGCTAGCGCGATGGCTCTCCATAACTAAAAACGGTTCGACTTCTTTTCCACAATCGACCAAATTGGCCAAACAAGGTATGTACATTGAGCTTAAAGTGTACATAATCTAGGTAGATCGTTTTTATTTGAGCATGTTTCACAGAAATCAGCAAAAATCGAGGCTCAAGACTGTCATAGCTGACCGTCACGAACAGCCAAACCGGGGCTGGGGTAACAAACGCTTCGTAACTGGAAAGTTTTTACTTTTAATTGACGATATTGAACACAGATGTTAAGTAACTTGTCATTACTCAAATATCTTCTCCGTTTTCAATTTGAAGCAGTAGGCCTATCTAGCTTACTGTAGGAAATCTCCCAATGCATCCTCTCTACAGCTTCGCTTCGGCTAGATGACGATGCATGCATTGTTCACGTCTACGGTGTTAATGCAGTCTGTACAAATACCACTTTGACACTTGCAAGAAATGATCCGCTGGTTAGATGTAGCATGATCTTATTTAATACCCACAATACTGTAGTTCATCTTCTTTTGCAGCAGCATTTTAATCTGAGTTCAAGTAGCTTTTGCAGTTGCACAACCAACAAAGTCACGTAATGTGACGTGATTGAATTTAAAAGTTTTTATTTTTATGTCATCTTTGAATTCAGTGTCTGAACAGGACTGGGTGTGCAGGCACACATGATTAGTTTCTCCTCCACCTTGAACCTGAAACCTAGATTCTAGGTTAGAAATGTTGCCAGTCTGTTGCCAATGACCAACGGTCGCTACGTTTTTCCAGCAAGTTCAAGTCATTCCAGTGTTGTCCTTTTACCTTCAAATTCGTTCAACCCAGACTTCAGCAACTGGTTTTCTGCTAAATGTTCACATTATCCTGCAGCTCATCTTTCTGAATTTTTGCCCTTATTGTTTAGCATTTTTCTTCTTCTTTTCTTCTGTTTTCTGCCTTCATCTTGCTCCAGGTCCTTTCAAAAATACATTTCACAGCAGTACCTTCCAACTGCCAGTACTTTTAAATTGTTCTTCTCTTTTCTGTACTTTTCTGCCTTCATCTTGCTGCAGGTCCTTTCTAACATACATTTCAGGCCTTTTGAAACTCCAGCAAATAATTTTCTGCTAAATTTTCAAATTCTTCAGAATTATTTCTCTTTTTGCATTTTTCTTCTCTTTTCTGTAGTTTTATGCCTTCGTCCAACTCCAGCCCCTTTCAAAAATACCTTTCAGGCACTTCAGCTTATAACTTTCTACTAAATTTTCACAATTTTCCGCTTTTTTAGCATGGTCAGCTATCCCCATTCAGGTTTTCAGCATTCTCACTGCTGTTTCGCAGGAACAGCCGTTTCTAGTTATTATTATTTTTCTTCTTTTTGCCCCCCTAAAACTCAGTCAATATTTGGCCTACATAGACAACCTAGGTGTCAAAAGTTTCGTCTTGGTAGCGATTGAGTTGCTTGTATTTTTATTTACACTCTGTTGCACAGTTTAGGAGGTTACAACGTTTTTGTTGCAAAAAGTGTCTTCTGTCAACGAATGGTACCAGTGCTAGCCTACGTCACTACGTCAGCACACGTTAGCAACGACGCATGGATACAACGTGATAGAGACGTTCTAGCACGCAAATTGGAGCTTGGATTATGAGTGAAAAATGCCAACCCCCAAAATTGGGTTTTGTTGAGAAAGCAATTTCGAGTGGAACTGCCATCTCGGATTTTTGATTTAGGTTGTGAAAGTCTTTGTAATTTGAGCGAGTGAGGGTCGCCCGTGAGACTACCTAGCGGCAGCCATGCAAGCCTCATAGTAGTTTAGTATTTTCGTAATTTTATAGTTCAATTCTACACCAAAAAACAGAAGGAGGGCAATGTTATGACGATATGACTATTGTGAAGACAGCCAGATGGTGAGATTTTAATGTAGGTTGCTGTAACAATTTTGATTGCTTTGCTACGTGAGAGCCCCGTCAGCCTCCGTTGACGATTGCGTCAGCTGTTGTCGATCTCTGATGAGTATTTTCTTAATTTCGTACCAGGGTCAATTCTACATCAAAAATCAGAAGGAGGGCAGTGTTTTAAAGATATGGCGATTGCGAAGACAGCCAGCGGGTCAGCATATTTTTGTGATTTGTGTAAAACTTGGAATTTGAGTGACACCGCGGCATGTTTTGACGTTAGCCTCAGTCAGACTCGGCTCGCAGTGTGTACTGTAGTACAGTAGTACAGCAATGCCACAGGTAAACTTAATGTCAAAAGAAACTTTCTCATTTCCGGTGCTTTCAAACCATCAGTGAAATGTGGAGCAACAGCAGCTAGCTTGCCTTTTAGCAAACTTATTTTGAATTAGCCATTTCCCCGTACATTAATGTCAAACTTATTTACGTTTTGGGGGGCATATTTTCAGTTAGCAGACGGTACTGTTTGAATCGCGATTCCATACTGCCAGTGACAACGTTGTTACAGTAGCTTGTTTCAAAGGGGGTTCGCAGCTGTTTCAAAGGGGGTTCGCAGCTGTTTCAAAGGGTGTTCTTACTGAAATATGCAATATGAGTAGGCTAAATGCTTGACAATATCACTAGAAGGGAAAAACTTAGAGGACGGACCCACCTGCAACCGACGCAAGCAAGCAAGCAAGCACACCCTACAATTTCCCCAGAAATTGTACCCTCTCTAGTTTGTGTTGTAGTTCCGTAATGGCGGCGGAGAAAGATGCGAGGAAAGCCATTCAGTCCGTTGTGGCAACGCTGCCGAATATCCAACAGCTAAAGCCGGAGCAAGAACAAGTTTTGCTGAGTTTTGTTGGTGGCCATGATGTTGTGGCCCTCCTCCCCACAGGGTTCGGGAAAAGTTTGATTTTCCAGCTACGGCAGCTAGCTCTGTTACAGTAGTGGTGAAGGAATTGGCTAAGGCGAACGCTAGCGATTGGTTATCGGCAGATCAGAGTGGCTCTGGGCAGATCCAATCGTTTTAAACTTCAACAGAGTACCCGCCTACAAGGAAGTCAACGCTTGTCAATGGAGCGAGGCCAGACTCTCTGTACAAATGAAATGTACGAGAGTCTGGTTAGGACCAGGCTAGAGACTGGGTTGTTTAGAAATACAATGAAAAACTGCCGAAAGGGCTCCTCCTCTTCCGCTACGTAGCCAATATGGCGCCCATTTAGGGCGAGTAGTGTCCATCGCAAGCCCCCACCCCTCGCCCCTCGGCTTGAAGCAACTAACAGGGCACGAGCACAAAAGTTCACATTGGCCGATAGCCGATTTACATGGAGCTGAATGAGCCATAGACTTATATTGAATGAGCACAGGGAGAAATGGCTTGAGTTGCCTGCCCTGTTATAGCAAGTTTAGCAAATGGTTGTCACACATACATTAAATGTGGTTAATATAGTTTATTCCCGTTATTTTAAAACAGATAAACAGATTTTTCTGATTGGCAATTATTATATTATGTTAAGCGTGAGCATAGATTGTTGACATGTCTATCTGGAGCAAAGACGTTCAATAAAATATATTGTAGACACACTTCTCGAGCTTTTATTTATTACATTATTAACACGTCTTGTTAGATCACGTTATATCCATTAATAGACGTTTGGTTTTCTAGGTTGAACATATAAAACACAGGTCACATTTCGACACTGATGTGAAATTGAAGGCAGTGTGAATTTCGTGGCATTTCGTTTGAATATAAAGTTGACAGTAAGCTATGGTAAGTCTGCATTATGGAAGATTTCGGTTACCAAAATAACTATTAAGCTTTCTTTGCCTGGCGAGAACAACGACGGAGCTGTTCATGTTAACAGTTTATTTCATCCGATACAATGCGTTGGAAATCATACTCATATCACGAAGAAAAAAAGCAACATATGTGATGAGTTCCATCTAGAATAGCCCTATATTTAGCCCTATAGCCTATTTCTAAAAAACAAGTGAAAGGAATACTATACAGTGACAGAATACATTTCCGTTAAGTTTGCATCATGTGTCTGATTCTTATCGGACTTGTACCCCATTCTGCCCATAGATTCTGCAACTGCAATGCCTTAGCTCACACGCTCGTAACCATATAAATCTATGCTCGCGACTGGTTGTCGCAAAGTATGACGTGTACAGCTAGTTGCAAGCGTGCACGAGGTCTCGGAGCTAGGGAAAAAAAGAGCCACTGTTTAAAGCTAGACCGGAAGACACGGAAGTGGAAAGATGGCCGCGTCCAGTCTCGCGCTCTCGCATGCCTCACTGCGCCACTGAGCACTTTTCATAGAAATGAATGGGGACGCCATCTTGGAAGACAAAAGTAGCTTACTCTAGTTATATTAACTCTATGGTCCATCGTTGTACACTGCATTTTTTGACCGTTTGCAGTGCGTCATCCGGGTACTTTCAGTGCACTGAATTCTGCTGGTTCTGTCAGTGTAAGCGCCCTAAGCACTGAAAGTCAGTGCTCGAAGTGCACAAGTGAGCAGTAGTAGACACAGCCTGTGTTTGATTTGATGCTAGTTCGGGAGTTCGATAGGCCTATTTAAAGGCCAACTTTGTTGAGCGCAAAATAGTTTTTTGAGCTTTGTGTAAAATAAAAATGGCCGTTTTTTAATTGGTAGAACCTTGTCTAGTGAAAGTGATGTATTTTTTTCTCTTTATTTTTCAGCCCCACCCTTACGTTTCTTATCCTGGTTTTCCATCGTTATTCTTCTCCCGGTGTTCCCGATGGCCACTCCGCTACTGCGAGGCTATTCTGCGGTGGTGGATTTTAAAGTCATATAGTTAAAAAATATCGTGCTGTCAGGGGGTGCTGCAGCACCCTCAGCACCCCTTGTTCCCGCAGCCATACATAAATGTATGTATTTAAACAAGTTTGAAGCTCATGAATCGTAGCCTACCCGATGTTTCTGGTTGGACTTGGACCTCTGTTGACGTGTCTGGCTCTGGCACACACGTTCTTTTAGTGCCTTTCTGAAGCCAGGCTAACATAATTACTTACAAACGAAAGTCGTTTAGTTTCTAGGTTTGAAAGCAGCAGTGAAAAGTCTGTTTTACTCAGGCATCAGCTGATGCTGTCTAGATAACTTTTTCGAATCTAGCGTACCGGCACGCAAGAAAAGGTGCCGGTACGCAAGAAAAGGTGCCGGTACGCTTAAGAGTAAAATGTAGAGGTGCCGGCCCACTTTGAGCACTGCTAACAACCTTATAAACCTATACTAACCTAAAGTGGGGTAACAATTAGTGCAATATTGCTGATGCAACCAGTAGCTGAAAGTGACAGTGTGTAAAGTGGCTAATGAGAAAGTGGCGAGAGTGTATCAGTGTCCATTCAGAAGCCTAATGGCCCTTGGAAAGAAACTATTCTCCAGTCTACGTGTACGAGACCGAATGCTTCGGTATCGCCTGCCAGAAGGCAACGGGGTAAAAAGACTGAAGGATACAGCCTTGAATCCTGCCAGCTTTCCTGAGGCATCGTGTGTGGTAGGTGTCCTGTAGGGCTTGGAGCTTCCTGCCGATTAACTCAGCATACCTGATCACACTGCGTAGGACCTTGTGGTCTCTGTCTGTGCAGCTCCCATACCACACTGTAATGGAACCAAAAAGTATTCTCACTATTGTGCATTTGTAGCTTCTTCCCCTCCAAGTATGTGGTCAGTGACCAGAGCATGTGGGTCAGATTGTGTGAAGACGGCTATACAATTCAATTGTGCCAACAGGCCCCCCATGTCTGTATACAATGGCTGAAGATGCAAAGTCTGGGAATCCAGGGCCCAGTAAATTAGATTCTTCCTAATTCAGCCCTACAGTCTTGTCTGAGAAATAATAAACTAAAGAGGGTACAATATCTGGGAAATTGTGAGGTGTGCTTGCAGCTGCCAATAGTCTTTCTTAGAAAGGCTGTAGTTAAAACTGACAAACTGTTAAATTCTTACACATCAATGGGTGAGTTTTGGGACAACACGTGTTGTGTTAATTTAGACACATTCACCGTGTTGATGATTTTAACATGGTGAATGTGTCAGGAATGTTAACACAATGATGTGTAAACGTGTAATATTAGCACATTATGTGCTGTTCTTGGCTACACGTGCAAGATCATTGTGTCAAAAACATGCCTTAAACCCTACATAAAATTAGCGACAAATAAAATAAATAAAATACACAATGTATTACTTAATTTTATTATCATGAAAGAGATTCACAAAAATCTAATTGCAGAATATTACTGTAGCGCCCCTCATGCCTCGGTAACAAAATACTAGGGTGCCCTGAGTTCTTTTAAACTAATATTTGCAAAAGGAATTAATGAATTTGTAAGACGTTCTTTTATAAGGTCCCAATCTATTATTTCAAATAAAAAGAATGCATCGGTATCCAAACACACATCTTTACATTTAATATATAAAAGATTACAATTGAAAGGACAATATCAATGGCCTGTAATTATCCTATTACTAATAGAAAATAAAAAACCCAGTCCGTCGAATGCCAGCTGGAGTTTGGCTCGGGTACGTTGGCCCACAGCACGAGATGGCGGCTGCTGTCAATGTGCAACACGCGGCACAACCAGTTACCTCGTGGCGTGACGATGGTTGGAAAGTTTGGTGAGCAGGTCGACGGTGTCCAGGACAATTTTAGCAGAGTTCGTCGAGGTCTTTGATTGTCCAGAAGAATGGAAAGTTTCCTGAATTTGGCTATCCGTCCAATTCTGTCCTTTCCAGTCCGACGCAGTCCCTTTATGAATTGTAACCCACAACGGAGTTGCCTATCCGACAGCTCACCAGTTAGGGTGAATACTGGTAAAGTGGGACAGTTAAGCTTTATAATTGTTATATTTACATGTATATGTTTTCATTAATAAAAATCAACACTGAGCTCATCATATATATGGAGGACTAAAAGTGCCACAATGAATTAAATAAATACACCATTAAATAGGCTAATTACTTAAATGTGTCATTAATTAATTAAAATAGGAATGAAATACATAAATGTGTTCTTAAATGTGTCATGAATTCATTAAAATACCAATTCATTTTATCTAAAATACATATATAATTATTTCACTAAGTATTTCATGGTCCATTTACGAATGCTAAACAGCGCCCCCAGTCGATTGCATTTACATTTCACAACGTGTTGCATTTGCATTTCACATTTACATTTCACAACGTGTCGTGTTGCAGTGCTTCATTTGGTGTGCTCACGCCTTCGGCGAACACAACCATTGTTCTCTCACATATATATTATTATTGGGTGTGCTCAAGCCTTCGGCGAGAGCACAACCTTTGTTCTCTCACATATATATTTTTATTATTATTATCTCTTTTTGCCCCCCTAAATCTTCGTCAATAATTGGCCTACATAGACAACCTAGGTGTCAAAAGTTTCGTCTTGGTAGCGATTGAGTTGCTTGTATTTGTATTTACGTTCCGTTGCATGGTTTAGGCTCAAGTTAAGTTTTTGTGGCGAAAAGTGAAGCTAACGGTGGCTAATTTGCTAGCCACAGTCACTGACGTTACTAACGTCACTACGTCACTGACGTCACGAAAACACTCGTGACTACCTGTAGCAGAACATTCGTTTCGCATCTGTTAACTTGGGGGATAACTAGGCTAACTATAGCTTTACTGCAAGGCAGCTGCAGAAACGCCACAAGCAAAGAGGCCAGGGTGATAACTATTTACTCATTTTACTTTGTGATGTGAAACACAATTGTGAAATGTAATGTACAATATTAGCTGATATTATTAAGGAAGTAGGCCCACATCTACTTTCGGAAACTGGTAGTCTACTATTTCACTGAAGCATTAGCATAATGACATTAGCCTCTGTTGCCCGGGCAACACATACTACAGTGGTCTATGATGCATCAGTTTTCAATCGTTAAAATAAACATTCCTCACAAATACATTTTCGTTGTAGGATTTATTATGACATTACATTACAAGTAAACGATTTGTTGGTGAAATTATCATTACCTGTGGTTACAAACCAGAGTATGCTCACTGCAACGCTGTAGCCTACGTGAGACACACTACAAAAACATCTAGCACTACACAGCTGTTTAGGAAGTCAAACGGCTACAGAACATGTTCGGCACTCCCCTTACTTAAATCAAAAGTCTAATAGGTGAAACTACTAACCTGAACTTCATTGCCACAGCCTAAACTTTGTCAATCTGTTCATGAAAATAATTAATTTCAGCCTAAACCGTACAACGGAGCGTTAAATCCAATTCTGACAAAACCTATTAAGGTAGACAAGGCACAGGTCAGTCTTAGCAACACATGCGCATTTGACTCGTTCTGTCAGTGTCTCTGCTGTGCATTCTGTGACAGTGAAAATTTCAGAATATACATCCAGAGTCACCAGGAAAACACTGAAATATTCAACATAGTGACAAGCATTGTGACAAAGGGAATCGACCATGATGCCTACAGACAGAGGGCAAAAATTCTCCTGAACATTTTCAGCTACAAAGTACTGAGGTCAGGGGCAAAGCAGGTCGATTCAGAGTGTAACATTGCTTACATTATCACAAAGTTGATGAGCCATGCTCCTAGTCTGGTGACAGAGATCCAGTGCTCAAATTCAGACTGCAGTAGGGGTTTGCCATTCAGGAGGCCAGTTCCCCTAGCACCTGTTGATGGCGGCATTTTAGCAAGAGAGGGCATCCAAGGTCTCCAGGCAGCACTTGTGGAGGGAGTCCAACTGCAACCCTCAATGTGCCTAAGACCTCTAAAAAATCGTAGTGCATTGGTGAAGTCAACCATAGTTACTCCACAGGAGCAGCACTGTGGGTCGAAATCGCTGCAGAGCGCACCTACAGACTCCAAGATTTTCCCATGCACATCACCATTGGAAATGAGCAGTTCCTCCTGAGGGGCATTGTTGCCTTTATTCCAGGGCCTTACAGGGAAGCTATGGGACATTATGTGGCATACTGCAGGAGGACGTTCTCGGCATGGGAGCGGTATGATGACCTGTCCAAGGGGGTTTCCACAGCACCGGAAAAACAGAACGTGCAACCTCATGTTGTGTTCTACACAAAAGAGTTGTAAAAACATTCCATGTTCCGTTTCATGTTCAACAAGGGATGCTATTTTCTACATTTAAGGAATCTGATTTTATGCTATTTTTGCACTTTGTTGGTTGATTAATAAATGGCACACGCAGTTGTGTTGTCAACGGGAGAAATTGCCTCTTCACTTCTCTTATCACATTTCCCAATACATATAATCCTTTGGTTTCCATGCCCAGCCCAGGGTCATGTTGGAAATGATTAAGGCCCCTAACTGAAAAGCACTGCAGGGGCAGCTGACTTCATACAGAAGTTATGCTGACTTCACACAGACGCATAGGCAGGTAGCATTGGCTATCTTACAGTAACAAGTAGGCCTAGAACAATCAATTATTTGAACAGCACAAACCAGCACAAACGTAGCACAAACGATAGAGACCATTTTGATGAGATTTGGACGTTGACGGGGGCTGGTTACATAACAAGTGGGCAAAATAAAGTTTTAATAATAACTTAAAAACTATAGTAGCACAAATATTTCTTTGAACAGCACAAACCAGCACAAACGTAGCACAAACGATTGAGACTATTTGTATGAGATTTGGACGTTGACGGGGGGCTGAGTGACGTCATTTGTGAAAAATGAAACGGTAATAACTTTAAAACTATAATAGCACAAATATTTCTTTTGACAGCACAAACCAGCACAAACGTAGCACAAACGATTGCGACTATTTACAATCAGTTTGGAGCAAGTGGGGGGGCTGGTGACGTCATCGGCCATAATTAAATGTCTAATATAAAAAATACCGCTGCAGCACAAACGAAAATGTTTACGGCACAAACCTAGCCTGACGATGTCATACTCATAATTCTTGTCAGAATATGAGTCTGAGAACTCTCCATTGGGCTGTGACTATGGGGCGTGTTTCAACCGAACCCGGAAAACAAATGCCTCTTCGCTCAATTGAATAGACCTACAACCAATCAGAGCAACGTAGTATGTTAACTTTTACCAAACCCCGTAGGAAGGACGGCAAAAACATATTTTCCATCGACAAATGCCTTGATTGCGTTTCTCTGTTCCTCTTTCAAAACTAATGCGCTGTCGATGTCTTCTAAAACAGACTCGATGGCAGAATCATAACATCCCAGCTCTCCAGCGGTAGCCATGTTTGTTGAAAACGAATTCAACCAAAGCGCTCTTTGGTGACGTGGTTGATTATGTTACTGTTGATCATCTGTCCATCATCGTATAAAGCCCGCCCTGACAATTTCATTGGTCCGAACAGCTTCTGTTCGGACAATAGTTGTTCCCCAACCGAGACTCCCCAGACCCATCTTCCCGACCAAATTATTTTGTGGGCGGGGATAAGTTGGGCTGGCAGCCAGGTTAGCACAAACCAGCACAAACGAAGCACAAACGATTGAGACTATTTTGGGTTCATTCGGAATATGTGGGGGGGCTGAGTGACCTCAGGATGACCTATAAAACATTCTTTAATATCTAAAAAATGATAGCAGCACAAACGAACATTTTAACGGCACAAACCAGCACAAACGGAGCACAAACGATTGAGACTATTTTGACGATGTTTTTCGTTGGGTGGGGGGCCAACTTAGCTTTATTCAAGAAATAAAACACGTAATACCCATGGCAATATACAAGTAATATCCAACACAGCACAGGGAATGTACAAAATACTTTTAATGTAATTGAGAGTAAATGAAAATGTACAGGGTCTGGTTTTTTCCCCTCAGGGCACCCCTGTCCTGCATGTTTGAGATGTTTCCCTGCTCCAACACACCTGATTCAAATGAATGGTTATAAGCAGGCATCTGCAGAGCTGGATAACGACCCATTCATTTGAATCAGGTGTGTTGGAGCAGGGAAACATCTAAAACATGCAGGACAGGTCTATAGGATAGAGACCTGTGTTATGCTGGGTACACACAAAAATATTTTTTAAATCTTTTAAGATTTTTAAAATGTGAGAGACCACAAACATGGTGGACAACAAAATCCTAGATTTAACCTTTTTGATCCTATAGTGTGTGGTGTTTGTCCTCAGGGTTCCCCCCTCACATCAGGATTTCGGAGCGGCTCCGACGTTCTTCCGAGCAAGTTCGGTCACTCTTAACACACCTCACATCAAGGGAAAATCTGATAAAATAATCTGTAGATAATCGGGACATAACCTAGGATTGTCGGAAGGGGGAAATCTGCCCAAAATCAGCCCGATTATCTTGTGGTGTGTACCCAGCATTAGTCAGAGCATGTTTGAACGGAGTTGTAAATTAGTGTAGCAAGGAACAGAGTGCCATTAATTAAACCTGAGCAAGGAGCGCACATTATTAATGGCCCAGTTTCCCAGACATGGATTAAACCTGTAGTCCTAGTCCAAAAGTAAGAGAAAAATGACTAGGCTAAATCCATGTCTGGGAAACTGGGCCATATCGGCTGTAAGAACAAATACAGTAGTATGTAACAAATGTGAACAGATTTAATCTCCATGCCGCTAGTCGCATTGCCTGAGCAGCACCTTTGGCCAGATATCTGGTGCATTCCTTTGCCTATTTGGTAGGCTATTGAATGTTTGAATCCCCTGATCATACATGGGGCCAGTACCGGTCCTAGCACATCTGGCGCCCTAGGCGAAATGTATCAACAGCACCCCCCCCCGGAGCGCAAATTGTAGTAAATAAATGTTATTTTACATGAACACATGAATGTATTTTGTTCTGTTTAAATGTATGGATTTCAAAGGCATGATACTCGATACGAATTTGTTATGTATGTGATCTGCTGATCCGTTGGGAGGGCTGAATATTGTTCGTCCTACATGTATCCTATTTTCATAGTTACATAATGCAATAACATTAAACACACACAAAATTGTATTTGGTCTGCTCATCTTTATCTTTATTGATGTGATTGAGACTGCTTACTCATTCCAAGGCCTATTGACAATGTGATTACAACAGTTAAATGATGTGTGTGTGCACTGTATTTAAGACAGGACATTGAGGACCTGATCAGTTCCCAAACTGTCTCCATCTCCACCCAAAGGATTGTGTGTTGCCTGAGGTGTTCCAACTGTTCGTCACTTGGTTGAAATTGGTTTAGGGGAACCACAACTCTTTGTAGCCAGTCAAAGGAAAGTGCAGCCGCCCCCTGGTCGGCCACCCCCTGAAACTGGCTGCTCCAAATATACCTTGGATACCCGTCTGATGTTGCAACTGTTGTGTCAAGACAACCTTGCACAAAAATCTGATATGGGGACATGTATCTGGCAGTCCTCAGTAGGTGGTGATTCCATTGATTGCAAAACAATCCAAGGTCACGTTTTATACGAGGCAGGTGAACTAAGTGAAGAGCCCAAAGATGCCTTTCGTTGTTGGCAATAATGATTCCTTCATTTTCTCTATAGATATGTAAACAAGGAGTGGTAGACATCTGTTTCAAGTCTTATTGTCAGGTACACAGAACACCACAAAGTCAGACTGGGCCCTGACATTTTTGGGACAAGACAATGCAAAGCAACCTGGCATAACATAACAGTACTTAGATTACATCTATGATAAGATAAAAGAAAAATGATAATAACAAATTATAAACCTCCTAAATATACAAAAGTATACAATATATTAGACCTCTAATACAGATAATGACCTATACTCACCTTAGACCTATACTAACCTAAGACAAGTGGGGTAGAGTTAGTGCAATATTGCTGATTTGCTGATTGCTGAACCAGTAAATGAAAGTGACAGTGTGTAAAGTGACTAGTGAGAAATGCATCAATGTAAAGTGGCTAGTGGTGGCCTGCCGATGATAAACTCAGCAGACCTGACCACACTAAGTAGGACCTTGCTCCAGACATCGCCCCAGTCTTTCAATGCGTTGATTATGAGTGCTCATCTGATATGGGGACATGTATCTGGCAGTCCTCAGTAGGTGGTGATTCCATTGATTGCAAAACAATCCAAGGTCACGTTTTATACGAGGCAGGTGAACTAAGTGAAGAGCCCAAAGATGCCTTTCGTTGTTGGCAATAATGATTCCTTCATTTTCTCTATAGATATGTAAACAAGGAGTGGTAGACATCTGTTTCAAGTCTTATTGTCAGGTACACAGAACACCACAAAGTCAGACTGGGCCCTGACATTTTTGGGACAAGACAATGCAAAGCAACCTGGCATAACATAACAGTACTTAGATTACATCTATGATAAGCTAAAAGAAAAATGATAATAACAAATTATAAACCTCCTAAATATACAAAAGTATACAATATATTAGACCTCTAATACAGATAATGACCTATATTCACCTTAGACCTATACTAACCTAAGACAAGTGGGGTAGAGTTAGTGCAATATTGCTGATTTGCTGATTGCTGAACCAGTAAATGAAAGTGACAGTGTGTAAAGTGACTAGTGAGAAATGCATCAATGTAAAGTGGCTAGTGGTGGCCTGCCGATGATAAACTCAGCAGACCTGACCACACTAAGTAGGACCTTGCTCCAGACATCGCCCCAGTCTTTCAATGCGTTGATTATGAGTGCTCATCCCTCTTAAAGCACTCCCTCGGGTTGATCCTCGGAAGACATCCATGAAGAGACAAATGGCGTTGTTTTCCCCTCCATAGTCACATCTGACTCTGGATGGGACACCAAACTGGGCGACTGCTTCCGAAAACAGGTCCACTACAATGTCACTTCTGTTATTGTTAGAAGCCTTCAGGAAAACCACCAGTCGGCTGAACCCATCGATTCCTCCAACTTAGATACATTTTTTACATTCATCCCTAGTAGTAACTCTAAACAAAACAATGTGTTTAAGGAACAGTGACAAGGCAGCTATGTGGTACATGTGCATTACATTTTTTTTCTCCAAAGATATGGGATATGAAAGAGTTCTATCACAGTATATCGATTTCTTTATGAAATGTATAGAAAGGGTAATTCTGCAGTGTTTTTGTCTTTGTAAAGAAAAACTAAATTGTGTATGGCTCAGTGAGAAAGGGGTTACATTATTCAGATCTCTCCTGAACTAGTCCTTCAATTGACACATACCATAACCGTCGGTTCACTGTTCTTCTTGAGACACCCAAGATCTCCGTAATCTGTTTAGCAGAGAAGTTAAAGGACAACAACATCTGCAACTGCTCTTGGGCGACTTGGTAAACCGGCCTTCCTCCAGTCTGTCCTCCCATTCGAGGTACGGTGAAACCAGGAGCAACTGCAGTTCAAGAGAAAAATGTTAGAGGCATCGTGTTTTGAATCTTGCTTCTTCAGATCATGTTTAAATATGACGAGTACATTACCAGGTTGTTGTTGCTGATCGTTGGCTTCCCGAATTAACTCGCTAATGAGCAAAAGCATTTCATCAACCACTTCAGATTGAAGCAGTCGCCCTCTGCTCCAGCGAACGCTCGTCGCCATGATCTCTAACCTGTTAGCATGACAAAATATATTAGTGGTAGCTCTAGGCCAGGGGTGTCAAACATATGGCCCGCGGGCCGGATCCGGCCCGCCAGGGAGTCCAGCTTGGCCCGTTGGATGTCTTTGCTAAGTTTGAAAATTACAGAAAGACATAAATCGCATTTCTATAAAAGTAACTGCTATTCCGAATCCAAATGTCTATTAAGAATATCCAAGTTTATGAGTAGAAACGTTTAGTAATTTTTTTTAATCGATCCAGTAATTGCTTCAAAAACAGCGTAAATGCGATGTCTGCTCCGGAGGCAGAAGTGCTCATTGCCACAGGCAGCAGCGCTCACTGCTTGCTTTGTGACGCATTTGACGTCAAACGCGTCACAAAGCAAGGGAATCAGCAGAGGAGAGCCCAGGCAGATGAACAGTGGGCTGATGTCTGAGTTTTTGGTCTTTATGTTTCTAGTTTATTGTAGAAAGACCTTAAAATAGGGTTTATCATCAAAAACCTTCACCAATGATTTAAACATCAAGAAATATTGTCGTTATGTATGCGTTATTATGCTATGATTTTACTGGTCTGGCCCACTTGAGATCAAAGTGGGCAGTATGTGGCCCCTTACCTAAAATGAGTTTGACACCCCTGCTCTAGGCTAACTACAACAAAGCTTGTTAAACAACTCTTTGAGATTGCTGGCTTCAGTAACATAACCGCATTCAGTAACGCAATATTCAAAGCCTTATAAGGTCTAGTTTAGCGGCGTTAATTTGAGCTTGCTCATTATTAAAGAGTTAGCACTACAAGTGTGATGACGAGAAGTCAGGAGCCCAGGAGGACAGGACTAGCCAAACAGCTATACAAAACGAGTGACTTGGCTTAATCAGAATAAAAATCAGTATGGGTTTTATTCGCCATGAAAGCTTGCACAGACAAGGTATTTGCTTTGGTAGGAAGGTGCATACATTAAACATATAGGAATCTTAAATTTAAACATGAGGACTAACTATACTAAGGGTACATAACTAGCAATACTAAGTGGAATTAGAGTTAAAGTAAAATATACAATAAAATATAAGTTGCTGTAATTTACAATATAAAACGTTGCTAATTGATAGCTTACCTGGTTAGAACAGTCTGTATAGAATCCTGGTCATCTGAAGACAAAAGTCGGGTACATTCTGCAAAAGTCTGGGCAGAAAGTTTGTGGTCTCATTTTCTGCTATTTGCCTCCACCAGAATTCGAAATCACACACAACGTGTTCGTCTTCTTCTTTGGTTCTTTTAATGGCGGTTAGCAAACAAGGTATAGGTGCATCATCGCCACCTACTGGACTGGAGTGTCATACAGGATAAGCCGCACAAGTTGTTCTTCCCCACACAAATGGACTGTCCCAAATACTAAATGATAGCTACGTAAGAGCCCACATGATCACAGTAGGACTACGTACAGCCTAGCGCAGACACTAGGTCAAAATGGGGGGTGGCTATGTTGGTCCCAACCAATAGCATGGAAGCATAGATGGTCCAAACGTGTACAGACGTTAAAAACGGCCGTGTACAGACGTCAAAACGTGTACAGACGTTAAAAACGATAATTCAGACGTTTTGGCACAGTTGGCGTTCCATAGTATATAAGTCTATGGGTCTGAGTCCTCCTCATGAGTATTTACGACCGCCTTGAATCAAGGTCCTCTATTGGTCACAACCAGAAAATACATGTCAACGTGTCTTTTTTTGTTCTGTTAACGCGTCCAAAAATATCACGTCAATACGACAGAAATGTACATGTTAACACGTATATTTTGGTCATGTCAACACGATTTTTGGACACGTTTGCTGCACTCATGGCTTTCCATAAGCTCAGCGTAACATCGCTAGTTGTACTCGCCCTATGTATGGCTTTAATGCTGTGCCACTCAGTAAATCTACCAATTGAGTGAAGGAAGCGTGATGAGGAGGTCGTTTTAACGGTGAAGCTTGCATAACATTTCCGTTAGCTTGTAACAAGCTTGGTTTAGTGTTCTGCAACTTAACAGAAAGTAGGCATTCCATCAAAAAATCATCCGAAATCATGTCTGAACTTGAGGTTAGTAGCTATTTTTGATTGTCTTAGTTACTTTCAATTTAGGCTAGGCTATATTTATGTTGCGGGTCCTTTTGATTTAGTTAGGCTACTAGACTCGGTAGACGGCGGTGTCCTAATTTTCTTGTTGCGTTAGCTAAACAGTAGGCCTATTGTTTTTCGTTTACATGATGTAGGCAAAACAATGTGTTTACCAAACCTACTGCATGTAGCGTAAGTGTATCGGCTTTGAACAGTTATAGATTCGAACGAAATAAAAGGGACACCTATCCTTCCAACATTTCGAGGGATCACAGCCATTTTGACATTGTGTGGACTATGACCACACTAGACTAATGCCACGGGCGATGATGAATGCTGGGTGTGTAAGGGGGGTGATTAGTGCCAGCTAATGTTAACAGAGTTGGCAACCGTCGCTACGCCTACATTTACATTGTCATTTACATTTAGTCATTTAGTCATTTAGCAGACGCTCTTATCCAGAGCGACTTACAGTAAGTACAGGGACATTCCCCCGAGGCAAGTAGGGTGAAGTGCCTTGCCCAAGGACACAACGTCAATTTTCACAGCCGGGAATCGAACCGGCAACCTTCTGATCAGTAGCCCGCTTCCCTAACCGCTCAGCCATCTGACCCCAGCCTAACAAATCAGCCAATCACTGCCGTCGCTATGTCTGCAAAGCTCACAATCGCTTCCACCACTACGTCTGCCATTATGTGGATAGCTAGGTCGATAAGAAGGCAGCTATAACTAGCTATAACTCTCTAGCCTCACCATTATGCCAGTGTTGTGCAGAAATTATGCCATAATCACTCCCCTACCCTCACTACTTCACTCCCTGCCAGAATTCCACTCCACTACGCGTGAACGCGCACACACTCTCTTTCTAGTAACCTACTGCTATGCGTAGAGTTGCGTTCCGAGGCGATTTTAATATTCAGTTATACTGAATTCAAAAATGCAAAAACTCATTATACTGTTTCTAAAATGCATTGTGAAATGCAATGCAATGCAAATGCAACGTTTCACATAACTGATTATGTAGGCTAATGTCTACAGATTGAAAAACATCTAATCGCTGTTCTGCTACAGGGCTCGCAAACTGATAACTCCATGGTCCGTGTACCTTGTGGCCATTGTTTTTTCTATTTTGCAACCCATGTTGACAAACGCAAAATAGGGCCGTAAGATCGTTTTGTCATTTTAGTAACTCAAACACACATTTAAGTATTACGGCTTGTTTTTGTTTTTTTTATTTTTTTTAAAATAATGAAATAACCATATAACACAAATGGTATAACGAGCCATTAATCGATGTTTTGATTATTCCATATCCTTTATGCTGATATCTGCAAAAGATGAAAAATAGGCTCGTAATATCGATTTGTCCATTTCGGATGTCAGAACCAGATGATGGGGAAATGCGTGGTTTCCGTTGTTTTCTTTTATTTTGGAATAACGGAATAACCATATAACACAAATGGTATTACGAGCCATTTACTCGTTTGTTTAATTATTCCATATCCTTTATGCTGGTATCTGCAAAAAATTAAAAATAGCCTCGTAATATCGTTTTGTCCATTTTGGATGTCAGAACCAGATTATGGGGAAAGGCTTGGTTTCCGTTGTTTTGTTTCATTTTGGAATTACGGAATAACCATATAACACAAACGGTATAACGAGCCATTTACTCATTTGTTTGATCAGCCGTATTATGCGTACTGGCACAAGTGAAAAAGAGAGAGAGGGGGAGAGATGTGAAACGATTGGGGGTGTTATTACTTCCGAACACCAGAGGGCAGCAACGACTAGCTTTAAAAATATATATATATTCCTGTGATCTGTAGGCCTACAATCTTGACGACATAGCAGCAGGTTCTTTAGTAGAAGACACACACACCAAACTGGAGGCACATGTTGACGGAGTTTGCTAGTTGATACTTAGTTAATAAATCTTTGATGAACCCTAGTTTCTTTAATATATATTAGAAACATTACAAGACGGGGCTCCAGTGTGTGTTCAAACAAGGCCAAAAGTGCCAGAAGGTATCAGTTGAAAAAGACAATCACACCCGTGCGCCAAACCCTCCCTCCCCCCACCTAAATTACCGCTTTCAGCTCTGTTGTACGTTTTAATGAAGTGCATTGAGGCAATCATAGTGAGCAAGTTGAGGTCATGTGGGCTACCTTTGCAGTTTACATAGAAACACAACTGACAGAGGCACTGTTGTGGATACTTTTGTCAAAGTTCTGAGCATATTCTATGTCCAAATTCAACTTCTTCAAAGTCCAAAAACAGCACGGAGCAGCAATGAGAGGGTTCCCAGGAAAATCTGATTTCCTTTGTCTGTGTTGCACCTTTTATATCCAACAAATTACACCCCTGAACTTTAATGAAGTGCATTGAGGCAATTGAGCAAATCTTCCCTTTTTATTTATAAAAAAAACACAATATTATTTTC
>CM042867.1:7387771-7427623 GCA_023658055.1 Thaleichthys pacificus
AACTCTACGCCACAAGAACCCACCATCTCCAGCCTTCAAAACCAACTCAGAATCAAGTCACGCCACAGCAACCTACCAGCCACTCAACAGCCTTCCAAATCAACGCAAGATCACAGCACAGCAGCAATTTGTCACGCCATGACATAGGACCAACAAAGCGACTCACCACCACACGACAACCAACCAGCACTTGTCACCATAGGGATAGTACGCCTCCAACCCTCCAATTTACGTTGTCTGATCAAGTGGGCCTGTGCGGCACTGACAGACCTAACTCTACGCCACAAGAACCCACCATCATCTCCAGCCTTTAAAACAAACTCAGAATCAAGTCACACCACAGCAACCTACCAGCCACTCAACAGCCTTCCAAATCAACGCAAGATCACAGCACAGCAGCAATTTGTCTCGCCATGACAAATGACCAACAAAGCGACTCACCACCACACGACAACCAACCAGCACTAGTCACCATAGGGATATTACGCCTCCAACCCTCCAATTCACGTTGTCTGATCAAGTGGGCCTGTGCGGCACTGACAGACCTAACTCTACGCCACAATATTTACATGTATTCAGTTAGCAGACACTTTTTTTTTTTTGTCTGATCAAGTGGGCCTGTGCGGCACTGACAGACCTAACTCTACGCCACAAGAACCCACCATAATTTCCAGCCTTCAAAACCAACTCAGAATCAAGTCACGTCACAGCAACCTACCAGCCACTCAACAGCCTTCCAAATCAACGCAAGATCACAGCACAGCAGCAATTTGTCTCGCCATGACAAAGGACCAACAAAGCGACTCACCACCACACAACAAACCAACCAGCACTTGTCACCATAGGGATAGTACGCCTCCAACTCTCCAATTCACGTTGTCTGATCAAGTTGGCCTGTGCGGCACTGACAGACCTAACTCTACGCCACAACATTTACATTTATTCATTTAGCAGACGCTTTTATTTATTTTGTTGTCTGATCAAGTGGGCCTGTGCGGCACTGACAGACCTAACTCTACACCACAAGAACCCACCATCTCCAGCCTTTAAAACAAACTCAGAATCAAGTCACACCACAGCAACCTACCAGCCACTCAACAGCCTTCCAAATCAACGCAAGATCACAGCACAGCAGCAATTTGTCTCGCCATGACAAAGGACCAACAAAGCGACTCACCACCACACAACAAACCAACCAGCACTTGTCACCATAGGGATAGTACGCCTCCAACTCTCCAATACACGTTGTCTGATCAAGTGGGCCTGTCCGGCACTGACACACCTAACTCTACGCCACAAGAACCCACCATCATCTCCAGCCTTTAAAACAAACTCAGAATCAAGTCACACCACAGCAACCTACCAGCCACTCAACAGCCTTCCAAATCAACGCAAGATCACAGCACAGCAGCAATTTGTCACGCCATGACAAAGGACCAACAAAGCGACTCACCACCACATGACAACCAACCAGCACTTGTCACCATAGGGATAGTACGCCTCCAACCCTCCAATTCACGTTGTCTGATCAAGTGGGCCTGTGCGGCACTGACAGACCTAACTCTACGCCACAAGAACCCACCATCATCTCCAGCCTTCAAAACCAACTCAGAATCAAGTCACGCCACAGCAACCTACCAGCCACTCAACAGCCTTCCAAATCAACGCAAGATCACAGCACAGCAGCAATTTCTCACGCCATGACATTGGACCAACAAAGCGACTCACCACCACACGACAACCAACCAGCACTTGTCACCATAGGGATAGTACGCCTCCAACCCTCCAATTCACGTTGTCTGATCAAGTGGGCCTGTGCGGCACTGACAGACCTAACTCTACGCCACAAGAACCCACCATCTCCAGCCTTCAAAACCAACTCAGAATCAAGTCACGCCACAGCAACCTACCAGCCACTCAACAGCCTTCCAAATCAACGCAAGATCACAGCACAGCAGCAATTTGTCACGCCATGACATAGGACCAACAAAGCGACTCACCACCACACGACAACCAACCAGCACTTGTCACCATAGGGATAGTACGCCTCCAACCCTCCAATTTACGTTGTCTGATCAAGTGGGCCTGTGCGGCACTGACAGACCTAACTCTACGCCACAAGAACCCACCATCATCTCCAGCCTTTAAAACAAACTCAGAATCAAGTCACACCACAGCAACCTACCAGCCACTCAACAGCCTTCCAAATCAACGCAAGATCACAGCACAGCAGCAATTTGTCTCGCCATGACAAATGACCAACAAAGCGACTCACCACCACACGACAACCAACCAGCACTAGTCACCATAGGGATATTACGCCTCCAACCCTCCAATTCACGTTGTCTGATCAAGTGGGCCTGTGCGGCACTGACAGACCTAACTCTACGCCACAATATTTACATGTATTCAGTTAGCAGACACTTCTTTTTTTTTGTCTGATCAAGTGGGCCTGTGCGGCACTGACAGACCTAACTCTACGCCACAATATTTACATGTATTCAGTTAGCAGACACTTTTTTTTTTTTGTCTGATCAAGTGGGCCTGTGCGGCACTGACAGACCTAACTCTACGCCACAAGAACCCACCATAATTTCCAGCCTTCAAAACCAACTCAGAATCAAGTCACGTCACAGCAACCTACCAGTCACTCAACAGCCTTCCAAATCAACGCAAGATCACAGCACAGCAGCAATTTGTCTCGCCATGACAAAGGACCAACAAAGCGACTCACCACCACACAACAAACCAACCAGCACTTGTCACCATAGGGATAGTACGCCTCCAACTCTCCAATTCACGTTGTCTGATCAAGTTGGCCTGTGCGGCACTGACAGACCTAACTCTACGCCACAAGAACCCACCATCATCTCCAGCCTTTAAAACAAACTCAGAATCAAGTCACACCACAGCAACCTACCAGCCACTCAACAGCCTTCCAAATCAACGCAAGATCACAGCACAGCAGCAATTTGTCTCGCCATGACAAATGACCAACAAAGCGACTCACCACCACACGACAACCAACCAGCACTAGTCACCATAGGGATATTACGCCTCCAACCCTCCAATTCACGTTGTCTGATCAAGTGGGCCTGTGCGGCACTGACAGACCTAACTCTACGCCACAATATTTACATGTATTCAGTTAGCAGACACTTCTTTTTTTTTGTCTGATCAAGTGGGCCTGTGCGGCACTGACAGACCTAACTCTACGCCACAAGAACCCACCATAATTTCCAGCCTTCAAAACCAACTCAGAATCAAGTCACGTCACAGCAACCTACCAGTCACTCAACAGCCTTCCAAATCAACGCAAGATCACAGCACAGCAGCAATTTGTCTCGCCATGACAAAGGACCAACAAAGCGACTCACCACCACACAACAAACCAACCAGCACTTGTCACCATAGGGATAGTACGCCTCCAACTCTCCAATTCACGTTGTCTGATCAAGTTGGCCTGTGCGGCACTGACAGACCTAACTCTACGCCACAACATTTACATTTATTCATTTAGCAGACGCTTTTATTTATTTTGTTGTCTGATCAAGTGGGCCTGTGCGGCACTGACAGACCTAACTCTACACCACAAGAACCCACCATCTCCAGCCTTTAAAACCAACTCAGAATCAAGTCACGCCACAGCAACCTACCAGCCACTCAACAGCCTTCCAAATCAACGCAAGATCACAGCACAGCAGCAATTTGTCACGCCATGACAAAGGACCAACAAAGCGACTCACCACCACACGACAACCAACCAGCACTTGTCACCATAGGGATAGTACGCCTCCAACCCTCCAATTCACGTTGTCTGATCAAGTGGGCCTGTGCGGCACTGACAGACTTAACTCTGGTCTATTTTGTAATGAGATTTTGGTGATAGACAGGGGGCCCTAAGAGGGCTACTCTTTGTTAAGCCAAGGTGTCACGCCCCACAAAAACCCACCAGCACCTCCAGCCTTCAAAACAAACTGTATAACTATAACTTTGTTATAGTTCATGTTATTACACCCACCCCCCCACCCCCTAAATAATGCATTGATGGTTATTGTGTTACAATCATGTTGTGTTACGTTTCATGTTTTAACGTCTGCTGTTTTGTCACCCGTTCTATTCAGTAGTTGCGGTGGACAGCTGTGGAGCAGTGATCAGGCACCACCTCCTGATGTATAGCATATGTTCATTTTCTTACAGTTTGTGTAAATGTTATAAATGTGTATATATTTTGTATCCATCTTGTACACTAGGAGCAGTGAGCAGCTGCAGAGCATTGACCGGTGACCAACTCCAGATCCATTTCTAATTCCCACCACTGGTCATTCTGGAAAAGTGTGTACAAGTCTCAATTATCCAGATAAATTAAAGTGCACCAGTTCTCAATGTTCTTGTGATTCCATTCACATTGAATGAGATACAGGTGCTACATGGGCATCAATAACCATTTAGGACAGTATTTATAATAAAATCATTTAAATGTACCTGTAGTTGTTACAAAATAAACCTGAACTTGTCCAGAAGGGATTTCAAATGTGCTTTTTTAAATACTTATTTGTTTGTATAAATCTGATACCTTGTGCGGGAGACACTTAACCCCAAATCTATATGATGCTTAAAATACTTTTGAAAATCGAATATCCATTTTAGATAGACTTGTTGCTGGAAATCCTAACCTGGAATAATGGACATACATTTTGATGGAATTTTATTTTGAGAAATTTTACACATGTCTGTAATAAGGTAAAACATGTTCTCTAAATAACATTCCCATATCATATCATTCTGCTTAATCAAGGCTATTTTTCTGTTGCTTTGGATGAGTAATTTGTATATATGTTGCCTATCAACTGGAAGAAATGTTGGTTGTATGGTTTATTACAAGTTTACAAAATTACATGTCAACTAATGGTTGCTCTCAAGGAATTATAATCCTAGTAACCAGATAACGGGACAAGTTGACCAACAACCTACACACATTTTCTTTGCTGTCTAAAACCAATGTAAAAACACTGAATGGTTGATAACAGTACACACCAGGAGACTATGGGCAGCTGGGGCAGCCGCAAGCACACCCTCACAATTTCCCCAGAAATTGTATCCTCTCGTTGTTTTTGTAGTGTGTCTCGCGTAGGCTACAGCGTTGCAGTGAGCAACACTGGTTTGAAACCACAGGTAATGATAATTTCACCAACAAATCGTTTACTTGTAATGTAATGTCATAATAAATCCTACAACGAAAATGTATTTGTGAGGAATGTTTATTTTAACGATTGAAAACAGATGCATCATAGACCACTGTAGTATGTGTTGCCCGGGCAACAGAGGCTAATGTCATGCTAATGCTTCAGTGAAATAGTAGACTACCGTTTCCGAAAGTAGATGTGGGCCTACTTCCTTAATAATATCAGCTAATATTGTACATTACATTTCACAATTGTGTTTCACATCACAAAGTAAAATTAGTAAATAGTTATCACCCTGGCCTCTTTGCTTGTGGCATTTCTGCAGCTGCCTTGCAGTAAAGCTATAGTTAGCCTAGCTATCCCCCAAGTTAACAGATGCGAAACGAATGTTCTGCTACAGGTAGTAACGCGTGTTTTCGTCACGTGGTGACGTTAGTAACGTCAGTGACTGTGGCTAGCAAATTAGCCACCGTTAGCTTCACTTTTCACCACAAAAACGCAATTTCTCCTTAAACCATGCAACGGAACGTAAATAAAAATACAAGCAACTCAATCGCTACCAAGACGAAACTTTTGACACCTAGGTTGTCTATGTAGGCCAAATATTGAGGAAGATTTAGGGGGGCAAAAAGAAATAATAATATATATGTGAGAGAACAATGGTTGTGCTCTCGCCGAAGGCTTGAGCACACCCAACTAGAGAGGGTACAATTTCTGGGGAAATTGTAGGGTGTGCTTGCTTGCGTTGGTTGCACAGGGGTCCGTTTTTTAATGACATTTTTACAACTGATATTTCTGTATATTTTATATAAAAATGCGTACTTATTATTTATAAAGATTACATAGATTTAAAAGCATCTTTTTTTTGCTGCCTATTTACAACTCAAAATACGAGTGAAGTGTAGAATGAAATAGATGTCTTCTCATTTAGCTGAATCAAAACTAATACATTTGGCAGACCGGTGTAAAAATCTACCTAATCTCTATGACTTAAATGTCCTTTTAAGTTTTTCCCTTCTCGTGATATTTTCAGGCATTTAGCCTACTCATACTGCATTCATTCATTAATAAAGAACCCCCTTTGAAACTTATTATAGCAACGACGTTACCGGCAGTAGCTAGCTATCTCAGACGGCATCGCGATTCAAACTGTACCATCTGCTAACTGAAAATATGCCCACAAAAACGTAAATAAGCTTGAAATGTATTTAGGGGGAAATCGCTAATTCATAAAAAGCTCACTGGTAGCGATCATTGGGCCTCATTCACCAATATCTTCCTAAGTTATTTCTTAAATTTGTTCTTAAGAAAGTTCCTAAAAGAAATCTACGTGTGATTCATGACGTGTTCTTAAACAGCAGAATTGTTCGCAGGTGTGTTCTTAGAATGATGAATCCCAATATTTCGTAAGTTGAAAGCTTGTGCCCCGTTGCTCCTATTTAGCATAGGTAAACGCCCCGTTAATTCCCATAAAAGGGCATGGTATGGCAGGGCCGTGTGCACACTCAGAGAAATGTCAAAACGACGTGGTAAAGACGGTGGAGGCCTCGACAAAAGACAGAAACACTTTAATAATTCTGAAGTGGAGGTACAGCTGCAAGAAGTTAGCGACAAACAACACATCATATTTAATAGCGTTAGCTGTGGATACAAAGCAGTAAATAAAACCGATGCATGGAATGCAATTACTCATGCAGTGAACGCTGTATCTGGAAAAGTGCGCAGAACTGATGAAGTGAAATGAAATGGTTTAACTTTAATCTGAATTCTGAAGCAAAAAAACATATTTCAAAACATAGTTGACTGTTACAAAATATCCATGAGGACTGCCCTTGGTAGCCTAAAGCATCCCAACAGGTACTCGTCACTCTCTGCAAATAAATCGGAAGATGCAATCCCTCCTCAGGGGATGATCTGCAAAATTTTGCAGCAGCAATAAACACGCCATTGTGTGATGTTGTCTTAGTGTGCAGAATAAGACTACCTTGGGCCTATAAATACTGTGATAAGTCACTTATTATTGGATGGCAAGGTTCCCCGTTAACATAATTTATGTGAATTGAAGGCAAAGCAAGGCTAGTTAATTTAAATAGGCCTAGCACAATTCATACACCATGGCAATTCAAAGTGCTTTACAAATGAGCAGAAGTGTAAGTGTAGTGTGTATTTATTAAAACAAACAAACATTTAATTATGTGTAAAATAATTAAAAAAAATATTAGTTGCAAGATTATAAAGGAGACAAAATATTCAATTTTAAATTAGAACGGACGAAAACGGTTTAACTACTTATTTTGCGCAAACATGTCAGCTCTCAATTGTGCGTAAGAGTGCTCTTGGGTGTGCGTAAATTCTGTTTTTACCTAAGAACAAATCCCAAATAATAAAACATTGGTGAATGCCAGAATCTTCGTGAAAAAGTGGGGTTTAAGAGCAAATTTGTTCTTAAGAACATTTGGTGAATGAGGTCCATTGTCAGTAACAACGCAAAATGCGATCCCTGTGTGGAGAAGCTGCCCCGGTAAATTGTACTACTACAGTAGTACAGTTACCTGTGTTCGTCTTGGTAGCGATTGCGTTGGTTGAATTCGATTTAACGTTCCGTTGTACGGTTTAGGCTGAAATTAATTATTTTCATGAACAGATTGACAAAGTTTAGGCTGTGGCAATGAAGCTCAGGTTAGTAGTCAGATAGTTTCACCTATTGAAAGACTTTTGATTTAAGTAGAGGTAAAGGGAGTGCCGAACATGTTCTGTCGGCATTTGACTTCCTAAACAGCTATGTGGAGATGTTTTTGTTAGCTACTATACTAGTGTGTCTCGCGTAGGCTACAGTACAGCGTTGCAGTGAGCTACACTGGTTTGAAACCACAGGTAATGATAATTTCACCAACAAATAGTTTACTTGTAATCTATTGTCATAATAAATCCTACAACGAAAATGTATTAGTGAGGAATGTTTATTGAAAACAGATACATCATAGACCGCTATAGTATGTGTTGCCTGGGCAACAGAGGCTAATGTCATGATGCTAATGCTTCAGTGAAATAGTAGCGTACTGTTTCTGAAAGTACATGTACTTCCTTAATAATATCAGCTTATATTGTACATTACACTTCACAATTGTGTTTCATATCACAAAGTAAAATGAGTAAATAGTTATCACCCTGGCCTCTTTGCTTGTGGCGTTTCTGCAGCTGCCTTGCAGTAAAGCCATAGTTAGCCTACCTATCTCCCAGAAGTTAATGAGCTGCTAAACTAATGTTCTGCTAGAGGTAGTCACGCGTGTTTTCGTGACGTTAGTGACGTTAGCAACGTCAGTGACTAGAAAGTTAGCCACCGTTAGCTTCACCTTTCGACACAAAAACGTAATTTCTACTTAAACCATGCAACGGAACGTAAATAAAAATACAAGTAACTCAATTGCTACCAAGACAAACCTTTTGACAGCGACGTTGTCTATGTAGCCCAAATATTGACTGATGCTTGGGGGGCAAAAAGAAATAATAATAATAATATATATGTGAGAGAACAATGGTTGTGCTCGCCGAAGGCATGAGCACAACCAATAATAATAATAATAATAATAATAGGTAGAAACACTTAAGGTGGCTTCGCCGCTTCGACACCAATAATAAATATAGCTGCAAGCAGCAATGGAGGGGCCAAGCAGTCCAGAGCAGGACATGGCCTCCATAGCACTTGTGCAACAATGAAGTCACAACAACCTGTTGCACTCATGCAACACACCAAGTTACCAACACACCAGTGATTTTTCTGGTATAACACCCCAGCCCTCTGCTTTTCGTGGGAACGATGGAACCCAAGTTTAATGACAATCGGACAAATGTTTGCTGAGATATGCTCTCACGTCTTGTTTGGAGGCTTTGCCGCTGCCTTTGATCGGCTCTACCGAACAAACGTTTTTGAAAATGGAAAATCCATCTGATACCTTTTGTGAAGCTGGGTCTGAAGATCATCTCTGCCAAATTTGGTAAACATTGGACAAAATTCGAGGCGTGCAAAAGGTTTTTACCCTTTTCCATGAAATCCAAAATGGCGGCCGCGTCAATTCGGTTATTATGAAAGGTTATCAATGGTCAGGCTTGATATCTCACAAGACATCAAGAGACAAATAAATTACTTTATTAAGGTAAACACTTCAACAGTCCATCCATCCATCATCTTCCGCTTTTCTGGGGGTCGGGTCGCGGGGGCCGCAACCTAAGCAGGGAGGCCCAGACTTCCCTCTCCCCGGCCACTTCCACCAGCTCTTCCTGGGGGACCCCGAGGCGTTCCCAGGCCAGCCGAGAAACATAGTCCCTCCAGCGTGTCCTGGGTCTTCCCCGGGGCCTCTTCCCAGTGGGACGTGCCCAGAACACCTCACCAGGGAGGCGTCCAGGAGGCATCCTTATCAGATGCCTCCTGCACTTCAACAGTTATTAGCCAAAACACGTTTAAGCTTCCGGCCACGCCCCCTTTTAGTCAAATGACACAATTTTTGGAGGACATCCTCAGAATACGGTTCCGAGTAGGCGTACCAAAGTTGGTGTCACTGCCTCAAAGATCTACTGAGATATGACTTAACTTCCTGTTTGGTGTCTTTTCTGCTGAATTTGATTGGCTGTCACGGACAAACGGTTGTGGGGATCAAAATGATTTACCATAACTTTTGTGAGGCTTGGTCTGAAGAGCATATCTGGTAATTCTGAAGAAGATTTGACAAAAATTGTAGGAGGAGTAGGCTTTCAAAGGTTTTTGATAAAACCGGAAATGGTGGAAAATCTATATAACCTGAAATTGACGCCATGGTGTGCGCTGAACTCGGCTTGATCCAAGGAATCCAACGGTACCTCATTTTTGACAATCGGACATTCGGTTCAAAAGTTACTTATGTAAACGCAACTCCAACTTTGACCCATTGGTGGTGCAAGAGTGCCCAAGTATGAGACATGAAACTTTGTGAATTGGAGCAGGGGACTGTCCCCAATGAGCGTGCCACTAGTAATGGATTCATTCAATTAAATAAGTAATGTGTTTAGTTAAGTTAAGTTACCTAACAAAGGTAGTCTGACTACTGTAACGCGTTACATTGTAATGTTTCACACCCAACACTGGTCGATATTAATGTAAAAAATCTTGGGTGCCTTAGACTTTTGCAGAGTACTATGTATGAATTGTGGCACATTGTGACCCATCACTACATGTTTCTGTCCACTGTCAAAATAAAGTAAAAAATTGAAATTAAGTCTCCCCTTCCCGACTCACCTCCATCTGTAGATGGATCCAGTATAGGGACTGAGTAATGCGGGTGTATACCCCTGGCTTGTTCCTCTCCGCACAGCCCTGCCCCCAGCTAGTGGCACCCACTAGCTTCCACACTGCCATATCTTCACAGGCCAGAGGACCACCGCTGTCCCCCTGCAGAAACACATGCACTGTTAACACACACAGGTAACAAACACTGGTGAAACACAGTGGCTCTTGAAAATCATCCAAATTGATGGTGTGCTTCAAAAAAACATTGTTTTGATTTGAACAAATTATTTTGGGTACTTTTGCAAATTTTTTGTAAATGTATTTAGAATCCTAAATAATTACAACCAGAAATGTCCACCTTAAGCCTAGAGCTTTTTTGCTGACCTGGCAGGAATCTGTTCCTCCCTCAAGATAGCCAGCACAAATCATCCAGGAGGAGATGAAGCCTTGGTAGACACCTGGCTGACTACACACTTTAGTGGAGATGAGGGGGACCCGGGCAGAGTGCATCGAAACACTGCCCTCGCCTTGTCAACACAAAAACAAAAAAAGCTCACTCGCTGTGTGTGTCACACTCGGTTAAACCTGAAAACCTTGGTTTGACAAACATCAACCTCTTAAAAACAAGTGACACCTGTTTTAGGAATGTCTGGACTCACCTCCATCCTCCGAGGCCCCCCATCCTGAGATCCAGCATATCAATCCATCTTCAAAATTCTCCCCAAAGTTAGGCAGACAGATAGGCTCAACATAACCTAGTGGAGAGAAGGTAGATGGGTGAAACCAGAAACAAGACTGTTTTCTCTAGCAGAACCTGCATCACCCTATCAAAGACTCCTTGTTATTCATAGTTTTCAGTCACGTGACATCCGCGGTGACCTGGAGGGCAGAAAGCTGCTGGCGATGGCGGCTCACACTGTTGAGACGTAGCAAAAGCCAGCAAATTTATTGCAAATGTTGGGCATTTGCGATCCATATACAGCACCCGCTGCCCTATTTCTGCCCCTAAAAACCGCAAGGTTTTTATATATGTGATGACTGTGATATCATTACAGTAAACTAGCTAACCCCTCTCTCTCTTAAACAACTACTAACTATTCAAACGGAAAGTCAACTTTTCCTTACATTTTGGGATGCTGTGAAAAAAGTAAATAAAAACAAAGGACCAAATGAGTATGAAAAACCAGTCTTAACACAAGCCTCACACATTGTCTTTGTTTTACATTCAGTTGAATATCGAAAAAATACCGTAATTAATATACCTGTATATTCTTGTGTTTAACTTTACTTGAGCTTGATGAAGTGTTAGCTGCAAATACGTGTACATTTGGACGGCTGGCATTGTTTGCCCTCCCCGGAGACAGAGGTAACGTTAGGTTTAATGGAACAAATCCACAATCTCCTCCTCTCTGGGTTTTCTTTATCGGACGAAATTCTAAAGAAACACAGCCCAGGTTTGTCTCCTCTTCGATTACTGCATCCGATAGAACAACAAGTATCCGTTATTTTTGCAACACAAAAGCAACAGACTGAAAGAGAATGTATGCCTTTATAATGGGTGGCGGGCAGCGGAAAGTCTTTTTTGCCCTCCAAGGGGGCGTGCCCTTTGGAACATGATGTCACATGAAAACTATGAATTGTTGCCCTTGAAATCTTTAAATATTTCTATATTTAAATATACATTGAGAAATAGTTTTATGATTCAAAACGTTTGTTTTTTATAGCTATGTGTCTTTGACCTGTGCTACTATATTATCATACATAGTAAGTGTTTATTCATCAGGATGTTTGTTTTATGGTCTGTGACAGAAACAACACCATATTCCATGAAGAGAACAGGGGGGTGTTCCATCAACGTCTCGTTTACTTCAGCGAGAGTTCTGTTAAGGTGGCTTATTCTAGTTCTAGCTACGTAACCAAGGTAACTTATACTTCTGAACTAGCCTGCTCCGTGTTAGGCTAAAAGTCGAGCTAAATAAAGATGTGTTGCAAATAATTTAAAACAGGCGGAAAAAGAATCTCAAAAGACAGTTCCGTCGAGTAAATTCCAGTGCACAAAGCACTTTAGTCCGTATTCGGAAACATGAGTGCAGACTGTGAAGTGCAGACATGAATGAATTTACGTGTTTACTTAATCTCCAAAGAATGTATTAATTTAAATAATTCAAGTTAAGAAATAATGTCACTTTAACTGTTTTCAAAAGCCATTGGTTAATTGACATAAAATAAGGCCTTAGAAAATAAGCAGAGCGGTTAGACAAGTTACAATCAATTATGGCGTATCCGTTCTTTGACAACCCTGTGGATGAAGGTGCTCAGACTATACAAAGAGCGTTTATCCCACCAGCCCCAAGGGTCTTCAGAGACAGAAGTAATGCTTCCCTGACCAGTATCTGTGGAAGAGGTATAGGTTCAGCAGGCCCTGCATAGTTTATCTAGATAGATTTAATTGTCATTCTTAAAAAATATAGAGAGAAAAACACTTTAGCAACTCATAAGGATGGGAATGAACACATAAGAGCAGCCTACCATCCTTAGTAGAAAGGCTAGTAGTAGACTATAATAGTAGAAAGGAGGGTAGTAGACTGCAGTCTATGTAGCCTAGAGTCTAGACTGCAGGGTTTTTGCTGGGTCAAAATGGGTCTTTGGTGCTCAAAAAAAAAACACAAAAACAGTATTACCGTGTCACTTTATTAGCAGACATCTATGTATTATTTTTATTTTTTTACCACTTCATAAATAATGGAGGCTATGCTGGAGGAATTCATTTTGCTTTCACTTTAGATTAAAATAGATAGGCTAATTAATTGACAATAGTCCAAGCCCCATGGTGCTATCATGTATGGTTCAAAGATTATCAAGGTTTACCTCTTTACATATGCAAACCACTGAAATGTATATCAATAGAATCTAGAACTAACCAGTGGTCAGAAATGGAACACACAAATTATGAAATTCAAGTTTATCTAACTGTTTATCTAACTATCTAACCGCCAACTGATGAAGTCAGGATTCCGCAGGTTGATAATTGGGCGCTTGCTTAGAAGCAAGCTATTGTTCGCGCACATCACAGTTGCGTCTTGATCAGACAAGAAGACACGCGTTGATAGAAAGATCGAGTGTACACTCGATCTTCTATCAACGCGATTACTATTGATCAAAACAGAACGAGGGTTTGGCTGTACCTACTATTAAACATATTCGCGGACATGCACTGCACGAGTGATTAATTGCGATGACGGCTCCAATAGAAGTTATAGCGAGCACATAGAACTTTATATATATTTTCTAATCAATGTATTTATTCCCAGGTGTTTTGCAATTTCCTTTTATTTTCTTTGTGCCTACACTATTTATCAACTCGATTATTATTGATCAAAACAGAACGAGGGTTCGGCTGTAACCTACTTGAAACATACTATTGAGAACATATTCGCTGACATGCATTGCACTCGTGACCTATGCTCTTTTGTAAAGCTCTCTCTTTGAAGTCGCTTTGGATAAAAGCGTCTGCTAAATGAATAAATGTAAATGTAATGTAAATGTAAATATGAAGGGTATACCTTGCTCCAAAGCAATACCTGAATATTATCATCAGTTTACCAGGTCATCTTGAAACAAAAAGAATCAAGGAGACTTTTTATTCAATTGTATAAAGTATGTTCATTGTTTAAAGTATCCTCTATATTACTTCACCCTCTCCTTCTGGCTTCCCCAATGTTATAGGTGCAATATACTGTCCCCATGGGTGTATCCAGGCCCACTGGAAGACTCAGGGGGTGACTGCCTGGTGCCCCCAGGGTTGAAAAAGTGTTTCTAAAATGCCCTCTAGAGTGGCAAAAGTGAGACAAAGTGCACTACTGTGCACAGTGCCTCTGCCTATTCCTGGACGACCCTGTTATTCAATAAACCCTCTGCACTTGGATCCTGAGTCTGGTCTGGTTACATATATACACACTCATTTTTGGAGGAGAGGGAATGTTCCCAAGAAAAGAAGGGAGGTAGGCCTGCAGAGAATTGTGGGAGAAATCAAGGATTTCCTATGTGCTAATGTCAATCACAATGGGTAGATCTGCTTTGCCTTATTTATTTGTCTTGTACTTGATCTCAGTTTTCATGACTATTTACTATATGTGTTCCTATTGTAAACTACACTCACTGGCCACTTTATTAGGTATACCTCGTTAGTACCGGGTTGGACCCCCTTTTGCCTTCAGAACTGCCTTAATTCTTTGTGGCATACTTTCAACAAGGTGTTGGAAACATTCCTCTGAGATTTTGCTCCATATTGACATGATAGCATCATGCAGTTGCTGCAGATTTGTGGAGGCCATTGGAGTACAGTGAACTCATTGTCATGTTCAAGAAACCAGTTTGAGATGATTTGAGCATTGTGACATGGTGCATTATCCTGCTGGAAGTAGCCATCAGAAGATGGGTACACTGTGGTCATAAAGGGATGGACATGGTCAGCAACAATACTCAGGTAAGCTGATGCTCGGTTTGAACTTCAGCAAGTTGTCTTGACCACGTCTACATGCCTAAATGCATTGAGTTGCTGGCATGTGATTACCTATTTGTGCTAACAAGCAATTGAAGAGGTGTACCTAATAAAGTGGCCGGTGAGTGTATGTTGTGTATAATAGTCAGTGTCTGCTTGATTGTATAACAAACACATTTTGGCTGTGTGTTCTGTTTTTCTCTTCACTATACATTTTCTCCTCTGACCATGCCTCAAAGAGACTTAGCTAGAACATGTCTGACCTGATCATTATTCTTGTAAAAGTGTGTACGCTCTCAAATCATGTGGTTGTCTTTATACTTAATCACATAATTTGGATTTAGTGATAACGTTCTAGTGGAGACAGACAGCAATTTATTTCAGAGATGGTGGCATGGTCATTAATACAATTATTAACTGTCCCATACCGTTAAATATCAGTGGTTCTGCCAATTTCATCAGAGCAATGTCATAGTCCAGGCCTTTTGGGCGGTAGCGATCGTGGTAGATTATCTTCTCCACAGCCAAAGCCTGAGCTCCGTTGACTGGTTGCTCTATCAATCCTACATGCACTGCCCACAGGGTAGGGTATGCAAACCTGAGAAGGTAAGTGTAATGGTGCTCAGTAAGAGGGTAGGTTCAATTTATTCACTGGGTATGAGGCTAAGACATATATGGACCAGACTAGATGAAAAACCATTCAGACAGAACTATAATTTAACTACGGATGCACCAAATCCAGATTTTTGGGGTTCGGCCGAATACCGAATCCACTGGTCCTCCTTCCGAATCCAAAACCGAATACCGAATCCTACTCCCATCCTCAGTCCATTAACACAGTAAACACATTAATGAAGTAAACAATGTCCATAGCAGTGTATTTTTCATTTTATTTTAACTGTAAAAAAAAAGAATAGGCAACATTATGCCAGGAAGACAAGTGGGAAAAACGATTTTGACAACTGCCATATGCCTATGGGTCCGTGTACCTTGTGGCCATTGGTTTTTCTATTTTGCAACCCATGATGACAAACGTAAAATAGGGTGAGATCGTTTTGTCATTTTAGTAACTCAAACACACATTTAAGTATTACGGTTTGTTTTTGGTTGTTTCGTTTTTTTTGGAATAATGACATAACCATATAACACAAATGGTATAACGAGCCATTAATCGTTGTTTTGATTATTCCATATCCTTTATGCTGATATCTGCAAAAGATGAAAAATAGGCTCGTAATATCGATTTGTCCATGTCGGATGTCAGAACCAGATGATGGGGAAATGCGTGGTTACCGTTGTTTTGTTTTCGTTTGGAATAACGGAATAACCATATAACACAAACGGTATAACGAGCCATTTACTCATTTGTTTGATCGGCCGTATTAAGCATACTGGCACAAGTGAAAAAGAGAAAGAGGGGGAGAGACATGTAATGATTGAGGGTGTTATGAAGTATTATACCATGGTCTGGGTGAATACTCGATTCTGATTGGCTGCAGGGGTGTCCATTATCGGGTGATAATGGACACCTACTACGTAATTGCAGCAAAACTGTCTTTTCACCGTTCTATATTATTCCGCTGGCTACATAGTATATGAGCCTGTACAAAGTGTCTGAAATAAGTAACCATAACAACAGGAACGGAGTCAAAGCCTCCATTTACAATTTTGAAAGACTTTAACAAGCTAACTTGTATTTATAACAATGAGTGACTTGAATATTTATTTTAACCTATTTGAAAAATGTTACTTTTCTGAATCTACTATGTCAGTGTCACGTATCCCCTCATCTCACATCCCATTCGCTATTCACCTCGCTAGTTAATCTACTTCAGACAGGCTGCGGCCAACATGAATGCAACATGGCCGATTATTTTCTTCTTAAAAATCTTGATTTTATTTGGGGACAATGACATGGCTCGATAGCTGGCTAGTCTTGTTGTTAAACATACTGTAAAATTATAATTACTGTTTGGAGAATATGTCAACTTTGATGCGGTCATCTCACATCCATTTTCTATTCAACTCGCTCCACAGGCTGCGGCCGTACTGTAGCCTAGTACTAGTATATGGCCGATACCTTGTTCGTGAAAATCTTGATATTGATTTTGGGACAGTGACATGGCTGGTTAGCTAGCAAATCTTCTTGTCAAACATACTGTAAAATTATTTACTGTTAGTCAACACTAATCTTGCTAGCATAACGTTAGCTTTCGGGCTAATAGCTCATCCAAAGGAAAGCCAGTGTTGGTTCTATGAGTTGAGCGGACTAGAAATATCAGAGTTGGCTAACGTTAAAAAACGTTATATTTTCTTTTGCAAAACGCATGAAAACATTAATTTATGTTTGGAAAAAAATAAATAATGGTCACTTGCCATTATATACCATGGCAAGTGACCATGGTATAAGCGGGATAATGCCCTTCGAGGTGGCCTCAGCGGAAGCTCGCGGAGGACGGTTCACGACTCCGCATCGTCCATTATCAGGTGATATTGGACACCTCGTCGGGCATTATCCCTTACGTATTTCCCAATTGACCTATCGCTAAGCCCCGCCCCCCTTAGTTACTGTTGCTAACTCGGACAAGCTATCGCAGCTGACTAGCCGTCAAAAGGGACTTCATTATGCAATGAATGGAGGGATACGTACATAATTTAAAAGTAGATATGGTGGATGACAAACTTAAATTGGAGGCGAGAATTTACAGATCTCAATGCAAGAGGGAGAAGCTTCATCTCACGGTCATTCACGATATCCTGAATCGTGGATATCCAATGCTTGGCAATACCAGTATTGTTGATGCACCGCAGGGTTAGATTAGCTACATTAATTTACCTTCAGTTAATTGAACTAATCTGGATAGGCACTGAGATGTAAACCTACGTTTATTAGTTTATTTACTAGCATTACCCTGTCCCTGACAGGGCAGTGTCCTAACGTTCTTAGCTAGTGAATAGCTAGCCAAACGTTATACGTAGCTAATAACGTTAACGTTGCCCATCCTCTCATGATACCTCATATCAGTGTTGCATCTACCCCATGCACATCGTTTGACCATTGTTTTACACTTAAATTACAACAAACCCGATAAAACGAGAAGAATCCCTTTTCCTAATGCTACTCTATGGAGTTGTAAACTGAAGATGTCCGAGTGCAGCTGTTACTAAACTGCCATTGGCCCGTTTGCGTTCGAGGGGCGGGGCTTAGCGATAGGTCAATTGTCTGTATACTGTTGCAATAGTACGTACTATATGCAGGTGCAGTATGTACTAAAAGAAGAAGTATGATATGTGAGACGCAGGGAGGGACTTAAATAACTAAATTATAGACAAGACAGCTGAAACTAACAAACCTAACAACTCAACTAATAAGCAAACTGAAACTAAGATATAGACAACCAGACACAGGAGAAACTAATCAGATCAGGGACGACTAACACACTGGTGGGAATTTCAACATAAAAGACATGGCAAGTTAGGTGACTAGACATGGCCAAAAAAAGTTTGTTTGTTGTTTGGTGTATTTGTATGGATATGTTTGTGCTTGTAGGTCATTGTATGTACGCATGTGTGTGTTGTGTGCATGTGATTGCATGTACGTGTATGTGTACTATGTTTTTTTTTCTTCTTGACTCACCCGTACACACAGTGAGCAGCAGTTAGGATCCAACGAGACGTTATGATTGAACCTCCACACAAGTGTTCATTCTGGAAGTGCAGGCTCACCTGCCAGGGGAACTGACCTGATGCAGACACGTTACCCCCTACAATACGTCTGCTAAAGCGAGGCCTGGTGCCACAGTCTGTTCACAGACACACAAAGTACAGTTTATAATTATATGATACATTATGACATTCACTGGAATATTTAAATTATTTATGCATTTTATGCAGAAATGCAGAAATGCATTAATCAATTATAGTTTACTTCACCTAGACATTTTATTGTGGTCACCCTGCCTGAGCTGCATTGGGTCTTACTGGAGAGAGAGTTAGGAGAGGGAGGACAAGAAAAGATCACCCTCATGTAAACTTTGTTTGCTGCTTTATCCAAAATATTTTCAAATCCCCCCTATAGATTCTGAAAATAATTCAGGTTGTTTGTTAGCATTTTTTAAATGCTAGTGGAAGTGATGGGGGGCAGTTGTATTTGCCTGCCCTGTCAAACCACATCTCATAATTTCAAGTAAAATCATGACAATTTGACAAATACTTTTACATCAGACTACTGTACCTGAGGTGGCTGGCATTATGGATCTTAATGGCCTGCTGCAATCCAGAACGGTTTATGTTGATGGAGATCAGATTGTTCTGGAAGTCCTGCTCTATGGAGGAACAGGGAAGGGAGCTGGACTCCACGTATCTGTGGGACCAGATCAAGAGAGGCCAGTTATACTGTGGCTACGGCTCAATTGTCCAAAGTGAGACCCGTCCTCCCTGTTTCATTTGTCAACACAGTGAAGGTGGCCGGGTCAAAATAAGTGCTTATTATAAGCAAGGTGAGGAGACAATTTTGACCAGTTGAGATATATCCACCCAACATGGTACAGTATGCAGTACAAAATGGTAAGTATGTGAAGTTAGACGGAATTGAATCTCCATAGGACGTCTACTATAGTTCCATGCATCCTTGTCCTACCTGGCATAGCCCAGTTGTTTGCAGGCGGAAACGCCAAGGGCAGAGTTCCATTCATCAGAGCACACTGTCTTCCACTCCCCTTCACTACGTACCTGCAGCACAGAACTCTTCCCACTCAACCTCACTGTATAAATAGGAAACAAAGAGAAACATTAAGACTGTATAGCCACAGTCTTAATGAACAACATGCCTTTAAAAGGTAAACTGATAAAATGATAAAAATAGTGAGGGAGAATATTGTGAGCTTTTGGTAAGTCTACTGTGTGTGTGTGTGTGTGCACGTGTGCGCGCACCACAGCTGAGCTCGTCCTCTCCTTCCTCACAGTCCACAATTCCATCACACTGAGCCGAGATGCTGATGCAGCGGGATGATGTTCCACAGCGGAACTTCCCCTCACAGCTCAGACCCACTGGGGGGACATTATGGGGATGCAGATAAACCACATAAATGAGAAACAACAAAGTCTATGAGATACTTCTAAAGTAAGTATCTCATTCTTAACACCCACACCCCGCTACAGCTGTGTAACACATAAAAAAAATATATTGCTTGTGTGGGACCACACATGGCAGAATTTGGTTACAGCCTACTGAATCAGAGGTTACAGCCTAATAATCTTTTCAGCCACCCATGTTAGCAATGAGCTTAGTGCTATTCGATGTATTGTAAACTAACACCATACCAAGGTGAGTCCGTGTCCTCTACATAAAAGGCTTTTGAGAAATGAAATTACACTAGCGTGAAGGCCCAAATTGTAAAACTGGATAGGGCTCATAAAATATTTCGAAGTAGAGTTGGTTAGCGCTTGAATTACGATAGACCACATGGCTTAGTTTGCACTTACCTCCCAGGCCAATACCAAGCGTGAGAGTGACTACCACTAGCACGCACCCTCCAAACAGCAGCTCCATTCGGCACGCAAACAACCTACCATGCCAGGTTTTTTCCTCTGTGACTTCTGTAGTATTGAGACAAAATACATTTTCCTGCAATTTATTCACTTACCCCTTCGGAAAATGTTCACAACACAATAGTGTTACCCTTTCAATTTAATTGAGTACTATAATAATCCTTACTTAACACATTTATGTATATATTCTCATCGGTTAGCTACCTTGGTTTACTAATGCTTGTTCACATGAATCAAACAGTGCTATTAAAAGCTATTTTGTACTTTACCATTCATGAAAGGCTGCACCTTGGTGATTGGCATGGTTGGGCTTGGTGGGACTTGCGTTTGGGGGTCATAGATGGGGTTTCGAACTTGATCAGAGTGTTTTTCAAAACTACTGTCAGGTGGAGGAGTGTTATTACGGCTAGTCAGGGGGCTAACATTGATGGTGGTAGGGGTCTCAACCGTTGGGAGGTCCTCGTCAGTCACAGAGACCACCTCTATTCTGCTTGGGTCTGTCTTGTCTTCCTGAGGCTCCTGTGAGGTTATAAAGATGCATTGGAGCTATAATATTTGACCATGACTTTCAATCAACTATACAGGCCCAAATGATTAAACAGCACAACTTTTTACAGTAATAATTTTGATTGTTCACTGTCTTTTTAACCTGTTCAGTTCAGAGAACCTAGATCCAACTATGAGAAAGCTTTTTTTCCTTAGAAGAACAGGAAAACAATGTTACACTTACTGTGTTCTCAGCAGTGGGTGCTACCTGGATCTCAGTGGATCTTAGGGCAGCCATGTCTCTCTCTCACACACGGTCATCTACTACCCATACCAAGAAAAGCACATCAGCAATCAAAATTGAATAGAAAGGAGCGAGAGAAAGGAGAGAGATAAAGGGAATGGAGTTGGGTAGGCCAGAGGAGATGAGAATGGAGAAGAGAGAAGATGGTTTGAAAGAGAAAAGTTAAAAAGTGGATATTCAAGGAAAGGTGGTCCTGAGATCAGGAGTAGCCCTTACAGAATTCCTTAGATGCCAACGAGGAGCATCTTTAAGCATCCAATGCGTTTTTGGAGTGTGTGTCCAGTTTGTGGCCAATTCCTCCTACATGCGCCAGGTCCCCAATCATGTCCCTTGCAAGTCCACCTGCCACTCTTTGTCTGTCTCTCTCTTTTTCTTTCTCCCTGCTTTCTTCCGATCCCCTGGACTACATGTATTGAGATCTTATAACCCCTTCTACTGTGTTTGCCTTGCCCGTAGGCACATAGGGACACCTGAGCAGGTGACTCCTGATAAGCACTGCCACTAGGACACAGGGTGATCAGGTCTCACCAGGGCTAGGGTTACACACAGCGTGTGTGTCTCCCCCCCCCCCCCAGGGAGGTTGTAACAGAACCAGGGAAAGAAATGTGGGGGGAAGGGAGTGGGGCAAGCTGGGCAGAAGTTAGTCTTATGGCAGCTGGTAGTTATTCGGGGACAGTGTCAGTTTTCAGATCAAAGTAACCAACCAATTAAACAAGTATGTTAAACTATATTCAACATACTTAAATAATTCTATACATGACAGTTTTATTAATGATAAATGAAAAGATGGGTTCACGTGAAGGCGGTGAGTGTTTTGGGCTAGATCTCTGTGCTACTCAGTTTTAATTATTCAATTACCTTGACAACAACCATGCATTCTACTTTTGGTATACCCAAAAAAGATACCCTGTCTGAACCTGGCGAATACACAAGATCAACCAGTCCAAATCAAATATCTCTGAAAAACTTGACCAAGCCTTCGCTAAAGCCTTGAATTTGATGAGTACCTATATTATAAGTCACTGACAAAAAAGCCTGTCCTATGGTTTAGACCATATTCATAAGTAAGGCCTAATTTGTAAAGTGGGAGGTCCCGAGGCGCAGAGGGGGGGTGGATCCGACGATTCAAAACGGGGGTTGGAGGTAACGGAACAAAAAAAAATACACTGCCTACGTAGCTTCTCTGACTAAAAAAAAATAAACAATGCTGTGTGTACATCAGGGCAATGTTTATTTTCATTTCAGAACATGCACTGCATGGGTGCGAAATGTTTAAAAAAAATACACTGCAACAATCGTTTTTACAAGCAGCAATTATCCAAACAGCTAGCCTACTCAACCAGCACAAGCGCAAGTGTCACTTGAAGTGCTCTCTGTCTTACCCTGAAAATTCACCTAAAAACGCATCGAAAATGCAAACACAAGATTTTTGTGGAACTTCAATGGGGAATAAAGACTAACAAGACAGATAACATTTTTCATAGTGAAACAGGAGGAGGCCTGAAGACAGTGGTTCCCCCCTGTATATTAGAGTGGCCATTTATAAAGCAATACAGTCATATTGGTGATGTATGTTACTGTGATCATTATGTATGTGGTTGAAAAAATGTACTGTACTCATCAATGATGCAAACCTATTTTGGGGAATAATTTATTTTCAACATTTCAAATTTCTTTGTAGAATTATTTTTTCAAATATTTAACATCAGTCTTTTACACTGAGAACACAAGGGGAACCGATTTCCCTGGAGGCCTGAGGACAGTGGTTCCCCCCTGTATATTAAAGTGGCCATTTATAAAGAAATGCAGTGATAATGGTGATGTATGTTACTGTGATCATTAAGGTCAAGGTCAAGGTAAACTTTATTATCCACAAGTAGGAAATTCATATGGTCACCATTACACGCTCCATTGTTAGATAGCCTGCTGCATACGAATAAAAACATAAATACATAAATACAAAAGCATTAAATACAAAAACAGTTAACATTGTAACATATGTAATATATGTAATTTTTTTTATTTTTTTATTAAAAAAAAGACTAGCTGAATGCTAGCTGATTGTTGTACAGTCTAATTGCTGTAGGCACAAAATTGCTGTACCTTGTGGTCCTAATTTTCCTTTGCAGTAGTCTGCCACTTGACCTGTTGCTTTTTAAGAAATTCTGATGAAGAGGGTGGGTTGAATCATTTATAATTTGTTCTGTCTTTTTAAGACTAAGATTGTTGTACAATTGGGCTACAGATACCTGATCAACTCCAATGATCTTACTGGCTGTTTTGACTATTCGTTGCAATTTATTCTGATCCTTAATATACATGTTAACAAAGGCACAAATAAGACCAAAAGATAAGACACTCTGCAAGAGAGCTTTGTAAAACATCTGAAGAATACAGCTGTCTATTCTAAAATGGTTAAGTTTCCTCAGAAAAAACATCCTTTTCTGCAACTTTTTGGACTTATTTTGTGCACATTCATTAAAAGTCAGTTTATTATCTATTTCAACACCCAAATATGTGTATGTTGTGACCCGCTCTACTACTACACCATTTATATTTGAGGGTGGAACTATAATTCCCTTTTTACTAAAATCTATGATCAGCTCCTTTGTTTTCTTCGAATTAACCACAAGGAAATTATCTGTACACCAATTAATAAAACCCTGCACCTCCCTCTCGAAGCCCTCTAGGGATGCAGTATTGGACTGTACAAAACCCACTAATGCTGTATCATCAGCATATTTAAAAAAGGTGTGGTTATGTATAGTCAGGGAGTCAGGTGGCTGAGCGGTTAGGGAGTCTGACTCGTAATCTAAAGGTTACCGGTTCAATTCCTGGCTGTGCAAAATGACGTTGTGTCCTTGGGCAAGGCACTTCACCCTACTTGCCTCGGGGGGAATGTCCCTGTACTTACTGTAAGTCGCTCTGGATAAGAGCGTCTGCTAAATGACTAAATGACTAAATGTAAATGTATAGCAAGTTTCATCTATACATCAGTCTTTTACACTGAGAACACAGGGGGAACAGATTTCCCTGGGGGAACAGATTTCCCTGCAGGCCTGGGAACAAAGTTTTGTAAGGTTGAAAAAAAAAAGATTGTAAAAGGTTGAAAAAATGTACTGTACTCATCAATGATGCAAACCTATTTTTCGAAAGAATTTCATTTCAACATTTCAAAACGTTTTGTAGAATTTTTTTTCAAATATTTTACATCTATTCCAAAACACCTTTACCATGTATAAACCAGCCACAGAAACATGTTAAAAACAGTTAAAGTAACAAGAAAACCATTCAGCCACATGCCAAACATTGTAAATGCATTGAAAACGCTATTCAGGAGCTGAAAAGCACTTTAAAGCAATAAAAAACTGAGTCTCAAAAACGGAATCTAATGGCTAAATCTCGTCAGTAGTATGTGGATTAGATGATATACATTTGATTTGAGTCATGTGGCTTGTTTTCGGCTGAAATCTAAGCACTGTCATGTAATGTGAACTAGTAAAATGCACATGATTTTACTGACTAGGAAAATATATCTATTCCAAAACACCTTTACCATGTATAAACCAGCCACAGAAACAATGAAAGTAACAAGAAAACCATTCAGCCAGAAGTTACATGCCAAACATAATGCATTGAAAACGCTATTCAGGAGTTAATTATGTAATGACGCGTCAGGGAGGATGGATGGGAGCAGGGCCGGAGTGATGGCATCACTAGACAAGGTTTTACCAATTGAAAAACGTCTGTTTTTTTTACATAAAGCTCAAAAAACAAATAATGGCCAAAAAAATTTGCTCACATTAAGTGTAGAAGTCCCTATCTTGCATCACATCAAACCCATACGTCCTAGCTCCGAATGTTTACAACGTCTGGGAGCATTAAATGTATATCGCTGGATTCGCCGGCAAACCGGTGAATCCAGCGATATACATTTAATGCTCTCGTTTCTCTCAGGTACGTTCAAATGTCTTCATTCTTGGCTCTTTTTGTAGGTAATTCGGTGGTGCATGTAACTAGCTAGGTGTGAATTTTGCTGTGTTGAATGATTCTCTGAAAAACTGCAAAAACGCTATAGCTACATATGAACCGGCAAATCCAGCTACATTTAATGCTCTCGTTTCTCTCAGTTAAGTTCAAATTTCTTAATTCTTGGCTCTTTTTCTAGGTAATTCGGTGGTGCATGTAACTAGCTAGGTGTGTGAAGGAATGATAACTATACTGCTAATCAATGCTGCTATACCAATCACTACCTCAAGTACATCAAATGTGTAACGCTTAATACTAAAACATATATCCAATTGTGATCAATTGATTTATTAAAGAACAGATGGGATCAGGCATCAAGATGTTTCTGAGTAGGAGTGAGGTCATGCTGAAATGTTTCTTTCTGCGTGCAAGAATGCCGAGGTCAAGCAGGCCAACATGGGAGTCGAGTTTGTGGCACTCAGGGACTGGTGTGAGCACAATGGGCTACTCAGCTCTTGGGAGCGGAGTGTCTCAAAATGAGAGATAAGGTGATGCTGGGACTTCTGCTTAAGGACGAGTCAGACCAGCCGGTCTGACTACCTTTGGATATACCACCTCTGTTCTGAGGTCACATTCCCTTGGAGACCCTGTCCCCCCTTTCTCACTGGATGATCTACCCCTTCCCCTTGGAGACCCTACCACTTCCCCTTGGAGACCCTGCCCCATCTGCCCCTATACATCATTGACCCTGGCCTGGTCTGCCTCCCTGTACGTCATCAGGACCTTGGGGTGATCTACTCCCTTCCCTGGAGAACCCCCCCCCCTTGGATTACCTCAGACCTGTGGGTCTTGTCTGCCCCCCTCCCTGAGCAGACCTGTGGGTCTTCTCCGCCCCCTCCCTCTCCGAACATCACCAGGTCCTTGTACTGCCCACATGTGTCACCATGAACGCCCTGGACATTTAATTGGACTGCCACATTCCCACGCCATGATCTTCTGACCAATCACCTATCATAGTTCTCCCTGTCTGTGGGGGTACAAGACCTGTCTCCCAAGGACAGGGAGACAGAACTTGGACTGGGCAGAACTCTCTCTGAGCTCTGTCACGGCCACTTTCTCAACAAAGGCCTTCGTTTGATATATTCTGAGACTCTGTTTCTGTGAAGCTGCATTGGCATCATCGACTGATTCACTGTATTAGACTAAGAACATCCTGGTGTGTTGTTTTCATTGTGTATTCTTGTGATTGCATCATTTACCTTTAGCTGTACCTTTACTTCATTTAAGATTCGTATATGTTTAGTGTTTGCACCTCCCTGCCACAGTAAATTCCGTGTTTGTATGACATACATGGCGAATAAACCGAATTCTGATTCTGATTTCTTATTTTTAAACTACAAATAACTTGGTCCGGTGTTTAACCTTGTATCATTCTCCACTACCCAGTTTGACACGCCTTAACAATTGGTGACCTCCGACGTGTCTGGACGAGAGATCTGCGGTGGTTGACTGACACTCACTCGGGCCCATCATAAAAAAGGTAAGCAGAGCCTGTTTAAACGAAATCTGCATAGCTTAGGACCCAGTAGCTTTAGGAGTGAGTGTCTGTAAACTGCCGTTAGGACTGTTACTGTGGGCTGCACTGTTTGAACCAAATTGACCATAGAGACCCTGTAAAAGAGAATTGGAGTCAGATAAATGTTGATGCAACCCCAATGATACATTTTAGTAAGAGACGGCGCTCTCTTTTGGGACCCTAGTATGAGGCGGCGACCTCTTTTAGGACTTTAGTAATTCAATCAGGAGAGACCAGTTACGAGGAGAGTGATGTTTATTACAGAATGGTGAATGTACAACAATGTTTTGGAGCTTAGACCCCGTGGGGAATCATAGCTCAGAGGGCGCCTGCCCGCATCCGAGAAGAATCCAGACACCGGTGGTGGTGGCGGCGGCCGACGACCAACGAGTCGAAGACGGAGACAGGACAGGGTGGCGACGGGGAGGTGGAGGGTCGCGCACTTGAAAGCCTGGAGAAACTACACGGGGAGAGAATCTTATTTAAAGGCACGATCATGTGATTCTTTGACAGCGTTGATTGATAGAGGAGAGCGATGATCAAACCGAACCATATGACAGCCCGATATCAGAAAGAGTGAAGAGCGATCTTAGTGGGGGGAGTTAGTAGTGAAACATTGTTGAAGTTGCCCGAGCGCAGGGAGAGGTCTTGCCTGACTGAACTTGCGCTATGCTTCATGAGGTTCTTTTAGGAATTAGCAAGAGACGGCGCTCTCTTTAGTTATGAGATGGGGTGCGACCTGTCTGGTCTCTGTCATGAAGTGTTAAAGAGACGGCGCTCTCTTTGGTACTATGAAGAGGCGGGGTGCGAACTAGCAGTCTCTAAAATAAGATTATGAGAAGAGGCATTGTTTGGCAGTTAAGGGACGGGACATTGCCTGGCAGTTTCTGATAGCGTGTTAAAGAGACAACCCTCTCTCTAGCACTGAGATGGGGTGCGACCTGTCTGGTCTCTGTCATGAAGTGTTAAAGAGACGGCACTCTCTTTGGTACTATGAAGAGGCGGGGTGCGACCTAGCAACGGGACATTGCCTGGCAATTTCTGAATTGAGTCTGTATAAATTACTTGTGATTGGTGGAGACTTTAGGAGTGGTAAAGCTCTCTCTATCTCCTCTCTATCTCTCTCCCGCTCTCTCTGTCTCTCGCTCCCTCTCACTCTCCTCTCTCTCTCTCCTCTCTCTCTCTCTCTTGCGTTGTTTGAAGGTTCAGATGCATTGTGCCAAGGTTTGAGTCAGTGCATCTCTAAATCACACACACTCTCATCTTTCCCTCCCTCCCTCTCTCACTCACTCCATCTCTCGCTCTCTCCCTCTGTTTCACGCTCCCCCTTACTCTCTCTCTCCTCTCTCTCGCTCTCGCTCGCTCTCCCTCTCTCTCTCCCTCTACATGCGCTCCCTCACACACACTCCCACTCCCCAATACACCCTTCCTCGCTCACAATCCCACACACACACTCTCACTCACTCTATCTCTCTCTCTCTCCGAGGTCAAAGAGCTGAAACCTAACGGTGTCAACGTAAACTCTTTGTCCGCGATTCTCTCTCCTTCTCTCTCTCTGAGGTCAAGGGGCAGAAACCTAACGGTGTCAACGTACACCTCTTGTCCGCAGTATCTCTCTCACTCTCTTTCTATACTGATGTGTATGTCAAGAATCTACCCTCGGCTTCGACCAGCAGCAGGTAAGCGCAATTACAATTGTTTCTGTGGTTGGCTCCGACTGGTGGCAGTAGGGTGGTCGACTGTTCCTGGTCCGGATCCGACTAGGGGCAGTTGGGTGGTATTGCAACTGCTTCTTGTCTGGCTCCGACTAGTGGCAGTTGGGTGATGTTGCAGCATGCCAACCTAATCCATGCTACTGACAAGATTTAGCCATTAGATTCCGAGTTTTGAGACTTTCATTCTTTTATTGCTTTAAAGTGCTTTTCAGCTCCTGAATAGCCGTTTTCAATGCATTTACAATGTTTGGCATTGTACTAGTTCACATTACATGACTTTGACTTAGATTTCAGCCTAAAACAGGCCACAATGACTCAAATCAACTGGAAATCACAGAATCCATGCTGCTTGACAAGATTTAGCCATGAGCTTTTGAGTTTTGAGACTTTCATTCTTTTATTGCTTTAAAGTGCTTATCAGCTCCTGAATAGCCGTTTTCAATGCATTTACAATGTTTGGCATTTTACTAGTTCACATTACATGACTTTGACTTAGATTTCAGCCTAAAACGGGCCACACTGACGCAAATCAACTGGAAATCATCGAATCCATGCTACTTGACAAGATTTATCCATTAGATCTTGACAAGATTCATCCATTAGATTCCGAGTTTTGAGACTTTCATTCTTTTATTGCTTTATTAAAGTGCTTTTCAGCTCCTTAATAGCAGTTTTCAATTTATTTACACTGTTTGGCATTGTACTAGTTCACATTACATACATGACTTTGACTTAGATTTCAGCCTAAAACGGGCCACACTGACTAAAATCAACTGGAAATCACCGAATCCATGCTACCTGACAAGATTTAGCCATGAGATTCTGAGTTTTGAGACTTTCATTCTTTTATTGCTTTAAAGTGCTTATCAGCTCCTGAATAGCCATTTTCAATGCATTTACAATGTTTGGCATTGCACTAGTTCACATTACATGACTTTGACTTAGATTTCAGCCTAAAACAGGCCACAATGACTCAAATCAACTGGAAATCACAGAATCCATGCTACTTGACAAGATTTAGCCATGAGCTTTTGAGTTTTGAGACTTTCATTCTTTTATTGCTTTAAAGTGCTTATCAGCTCCTGAATAGCCGTTTTCAATGCATTTACAATGTTTGGCATTTTACTAGTTCACATTACATGACTTTGACTTAGATTTCAGCCTAAAACGGGCCACACTGACGCAAATCAACTGGAAATCATCGAATCCATGCTACTTGACAAGATTTATCCATTAGATCTTGACAAGATTCATCCATTAGATTCCGAATTTTGAGACTTTCATTCTTTTATTGCTTTATTAAAGTGCTTTTCAGCTCCTTAATAGCCGTTTTCAATTTATTTACACTGTTTGGCATTGTACTAGTTCACATTACATTACATGACTTTGACTTAGATTTCAGCCTAAAACGGGCCACACTGACTCAAATCAACTGGAAATCACCTAATCCATGCTACTTGACAAGATTTAGCCATTAGATCTTGACAAGTTTTAGCCATTAGATTCCGAGTTTTGAGACGTTCATTCTTTTATTGCTTTAAAGTGATTTTCAGCTCCTGAATAGCCGTTTTCAATGCATTTACAATGTTTGGCATTGTACTAGTTCACATTACATTACATGACTTTGACTTAGATTTCAGCCTAAAACGGGCCACACTGACTAAAATCAACTGGAAATCACCGAATCCATGCTACCTGACAAGATTTAGCCATGAGATTCTGAGTTTTGAGACTTTCATTCTTTTATTGCTTTAAAGTGCTTATCAGCTCCTGAATAGCCATTTTCAATGCATTTACAATGTTTGGCATTGTACTAGTTCACATTACATGACTTTGACTTAGATTTCAGCCTAAAACAGGCCACAATGACTCAAATCAACTGGAAATCACAGAATCCATGCTACTTGACAAGATTTAGCCATGAGCTTTTGAGTTTTGAGACTTTCATTCTTTTATTGCTTTAAAGTGCTTATCAGCTCCTGAATAGCCGTTTTCAATGCATTTACAATGTTTGGCATTTTACTAGTTCACATTACATGACTTTGACTTAGATTTCAGCCTAAAACGGGCCACACTGACGCAAATCAACTGGAAATCATCGAATCCATGCTACTTGACAAGATTTATCCATTAGATCTTGACAAGATTCATCCATTAGATTCCGAGTTTTGAGACTTTCATTCTTTTATTGCTTTATTAAAGTGCTTTTCAGCTCCTTAATAGCCGTTTTCAATTTATTTACACTGTTTGGCATTGTACTAGTTCACATTACATGACTTTGACTTAGATTTCAGCCTAAAACAGGCCACACTGACTCAAATCAACTGGAAATCACAGAATCTATGCTACTTGACAAGATTTAGCCATTAGATTCCGAGTTTTGAGACTTTCATTCTTTTATTGCTTTAAAGTGCTTTTCAGCTCCTGAATAGCCGTTTTCCATGCATTTACAATGTTTGGCATTGTACTAGTTCACATTACATTACATGACTTTGACTTAGATTTCAGCCTAAAACGGGCCACACTGACTCAAATCAACTGGAAATCACCTAATCCATGCTACTTGACAAGATTTAGCCATTAGATCTTGACAAGTTTTAGCCATTAGATTCCGAGTTTTGAGACTTTCATTCTTTTATTGCTTTAAAGTGATTTTCAGCTCCTGAATAGCCGTTTTCAATGCATTTACAATGTTTGGCATTGTACTAGTTCACATTACATTACATGACTTTGACTTAGATTTCAGCCTAAAACGGGCCACACTGACTAAAATCAACTGGAAATCACCGAATCCATGCTACCTGACAAGATTTAGCCATGAGATTCTGAGTTTTGAGACTTTCATTCTTTTATTGCTTTAAAGTGCTTATCAGCTCCTGAATAGCCATTTTCAATGCATTTACAATGTTTGGCATTGTACTAGTTCACATTACATGACTTTGACTTAGATTTCAGCCTAAAACAGGCCACAATGACTCAAATCAACTGGAAATCACAGAATCCATGCTACTTGACAAGATTTAGCCATGAGCTTTTGAGTTTTGAGACTTTCATTCTTTTATTGCTTTAAAGTGCTTATCAGCTCCTGAATAGCCGTTTTCAATGCATTTACAATGTTTGGCATTTTACTAGTTCACATTACATGACTTTGACTTAGATTTCAGCCTAAAACGGGCCACACTGACGCAAATCAACTGGAAATCATCGAATCCATGCTACTTGACAAGATTTATCCATTAGATCTTGACAAGATTCATCCATTAGATTCCGAGTTTTGAGACTTTCATTCTTTTATTGCTTTATTAAAGTGCTTTTCAGCTCCTTAATAGCCGTTTTCAATTTATTTACACTGTTTGGCATTGTACTAGTTCACATTACATGACTTTGACTTAGATTTCAGCCTAAAACAGGCCACACTGACTCAAATCAACTGGAAATCACAGAATCTATGCTACTTGACAAGATTTAGCCATTAGATTCCGAGTTTTGAGACTTTCATTCTTTTATTGCTTTAAAGTGCTTTTCAGCTCCTGAATAGCCGTTTTCCATGCATTTACAATGTTTGGCATTGTACTAGTTCACATTACATTACATGACTTTGACTTAGATTTCAGCCTAAAACGGGCCACACTGACTCAAATCAACTGGAAATCACCTAATCCATGCTACTTGACAAGATTTAGCCATTAGATCTTGACAAGTTTTAGCCATTAGATTCCGAGTTTTGAGACTTTCATTCTTTTATTGCTTTAAAGTGATTTTCAGCTCCTGAATAGCCGTTTTCAATGCATTTACAATGTTTGGCATTGTACTAGTTCACATTACATTACATGACTTTGACTTAGATTTCAGCCTAAAACGGGCCACACTGACTAAAATCAACTGGAAATCACCGAATCCATGCTACCTGACAAGATTTAGCCATGAGATTCTGAGTTTTGAGACTTTCATTCTTTTATTGCTTTAAAGTGCTTATCAGCTCCTGAATAGCCATTTTCAATGCATTTACAATGTTTGGCATTGTACTAGTTCACATTACATGACTTTGACTTAGATTTCAGCCTAAAACAGGCCACAATGACTCAAATCAACTGGAAATCACAGAATCCATGCTACTTGACAAGATTTAGCCATGAGCTTTTGAGTTTTGAGACTTTCATTCTTTTATTGCTTTAAAGTGCTTATCAGCTCCTGAATAGCCGTTTTCAATGCATTTACAATGTTTGGCATTTTACTAGTTCACATTACATGACTTTGACTTAGATTTCAGCCTAAAACGGGCCACACTGACGCAAATCAACTGGAAATCATCGAATCCATGCTACTTGACAAGATTTATCCATTAGATCTTGACAAGATTCATCCATTAGATTCCGAGTTTTGAGACTTTCATTCTTTTATTGCTTTATTAAAGTGCTTTTCAGCTCCTTAATAGCAGTTTTCAATTTATTTACACTGTTTGGCATTGTACTAGTTCACATTACATGACTTTGACTTAGATTTCAGCCTAAAACGGGCCACACTGACTAAAATCAACTGGAAATCACCGAATCCATGCTACCTGACAAGATTTAGCCATGAGATTCTGAGTTTTGAGACTTTCATTCTTTTATTGCTTTAAAGTGCTTATCAGCTCCTGAATAGCCATTTTCAATGCATTTACAATGTTTGGCATTGTACTAGTTCACATTACATGACTTTGACTTAGATTTCAGCCTAAAACAGGCCACACTGACTCAAATCAACTGGAAATCACAGAATCCATGCTACTTGACAAGATTTAGCCATGAGCTTTTGAGTTTTGAGACTTTCATTCTTTTATTGCTTTAAAGTGCTTATCAGCTCCTGAATAGCCGTTTTCAATGCATTTACAATGTTTGGCATTTTACTAGTTCACATTACATGACTTTGACTTAGATTTCAGCCTAAAACGGGCCACACTGACGCAAATCAACTGGAAATCATCGAATCCATGCTACTTGACAAGATTTATCCATTAGATCTTGACAAGATTCATCCATTAGATTCGATTTTGAGACTTTCATTCTTTTATTGCTTTAAAGTGCTTTTCAGCTCCTGAATAGCCGTTTTCCATGCATTTACAATGTTTGGCATTGTACTAGTTCACATTACATTACATGACTTTGACTTAGATTTCAGCCTAAAACGGGCCACACTGACTCAAATCAACTGGAAATCACCTAATCCATGCTACTTGACAAGATTTAGCCATTAGATCTTGACAAGTTTTAGCCATTAGATTCCGAGTTTTGAGACTTTCATTCTTTTATTGCTTTAAAGTGATTTTCAGCTCCTGAATAGCCGTTTTCAATGCATTTACAATGTTTGGCATTGTACTAGTTCACATTACATTACATGACTTTGACTTAGATTTCAGCCTAAAACGGGCCACACTGACTAAAATCAACTGGAAATCACCGAATCCATGCTACCTGACAAGATTTAGCCATGAGATTCTGAGTTTTGAGACTTTCATTCTTTTATTGCTTTAAAGTGCTTATCAGCTCCTGAATAGCCATTTTCAATGCATTTACAATGTTTGGCATTGTACTAGTTCACATTACATGACTTTGACTTAGATTTCAGCCTAAAACAGGCCACAATGACTCAAATCAACTGGAAATCACAGAATCCATGCTACTTGACAAGATTTAGCCATGAGCTTTTGAGTTTTGAGACTTTCATTCTTTTATTGCTTTAAAGTGCTTATCAGCTCCTGAATAGCCGTTTTCAATGCATTTACAATGTTTGGCATTTTACTAGTTCACATTACATGACTTTGACTTAGATTTCAGCCTAAAACGGGCCACACTGACGCAAATCAACTGGAAATCATCGAATCCATGCTACTTGACAAGATTTATCCATTAGATCTTGACAAGATTCATCCATTAGATTCCGAATTTTGAGACTTTCATTCTTTTATTGCTTTATTAAAGTGCTTTTCAGCTCCTTAATAGCCGTTTTCAATTTATTTACACTGTTTGGCATTGTACTAGTTCACATTACATGACTTTGACTTAGATTTCAGCCTAAAACAGGCCACACTGACTCAAATCAACTGGAAATCACAGAATCTATGCTACTTGACAAGATTTAGCCATTAGATTCCGAGTTTTGAGACTTTCATTCTTTTATTGCTTTAAAGTGCTTTTCAGCTCCTGAATAGCCGTTTTCCATGCATTTACAATGTTTGGCATTGTACTAGTTCACATTACATTACATGACTTTGACTTAGATTTCAGCCTAAAACGGGCCACACTGACTCAAATCAACTGGAAATCACCTAATCCATGCTACTTGACAAGATTTAGCCATTAGATCTTGACAAGTTTTAGCCATTAGATTCCGAGTTTTGAGACTTTCATTCTTTTATTGCTTTAAAGTGATTTTCAGCTCCTGAATAGCCGTTTTCAATGCATTTACAATGTTTGGCATTGTACTAGTTCACATTACATTACATGACTTTGACTTAGATTTCAGCCTAAAACGGGCCACACTGACTAAAATCAACTGGAAATCACCGAATCCATGCTACCTGACAAGATTTAGCCATGAGATTCTGAGTTTTGAGACTTTCATTCTTTTATTGCTTTAAAGTGCTTATCAGCTCCTGAATAGCCATTTTCAATGCATTTACAATGTTTGGCATTGTACTAGTTCACATTACATGACTTTGACTTAGATTTCAGCCTAAAACAGGCCACAATGACTCAAATCAACTGGAAATCACAGAATCCATGCTACTTGACAAGATTTAGCCATGAGCTTTTGAGTTTTGAGACTTTCATTCTTTTATTGCTTTAAAGTGCTTATCAGCTCCTGAATAGCCGTTTTCAATGCATTTACAATGTTTGGCATTTTACTAGTTCACATTACATGACTTTGACTTAGATTTCAGCCTAAAACGGGCCACACTGACGCAAATCAACTGGAAATCATCGAATCCATGCTACTTGACAAGATTTATCCATTAGATCTTGACAAGATTCATCCATTAGATTCCGAGTTTTGAGACTTTCATTCTTTTATTGCTTTATTAAAGTGCTTTTCAGCTCCTTAATAGCCGTTTTCAATTTATTTACACTGTTTGGCATTGTACTAGTTCACATTACATGACTTTGACTTAGATTTCAGCCTAAAACAGGCCACACTGACTCAAATCAACTGGAAATCACAGAATCTATGCTACTTGACAAGATTTAGCCATTAGATTCCGAGTTTTGAGACTTTCATTCTTTTATTGCTTTAAAGTGCTTTTCAGCTCCTGAATAGCCGTTTTCAATGCATTTACAATGTTTGGCATTGTACTAGTTCACATTACATTACATGACTTTGACTTAGATTTCAGCCTAAAACGGGCCACACTGACTCAAATCAACTGGAAATCACCGAATCCATGCTACTTGACAAGATTTAGCCATGAGCTTTTGAGTTTTGAGACTTTCATTCTTTTATTGCTTTAAAGTGCTTATCAGCTCCTGAATAGCCGTTTTCAATGCATTTACAATGTTTGGCATTTTACTAGTTCACATTACATGACTTTGACTTAGATTTCAGCCTAAAACGGGCCACACTGACGCAAATCAACTGGAAATCATCGAATCCATGCTACTTGACAAGATTTATCCATTAGATCTTGACAAGATTCATCCATTAGATTCCGAGTTTTGAGACTTTCATTCTTTTATTGCTTTATTAAAGTGCTTTTCAGCTCCTTAATAGCCGTTTTCAATTTATTTACACTGTTTGGCATTGTACTAGTTCACATTACATGACTTTGACTTAGATTTCAGCCTAAAACGGGCCACACTGACTAAAATCAACTGGAAATCACCGAATCCATGCTACCTGACAAGATTTAGCCATGAGATTCTGAGTTTTGAGACTTTCATTCTTTTATTGCTTTAAAGTGCTTATCAGCTCCTGAATAGCCATTTTCAATGCATTTACAATGTTTGGCATTGCACTAGTTCACATTACATGACTTTGACTTAGATTTCAGCCTAAAACAGGCCACAATGACTCAAATCAACTGGAAATCACAGAATCCATGCTACTTGACAAGATTTAGCCATGAGCTTTTGAGTTTTGAGACTTTCATTCTTTTATTGCTTTAAAGTGCTTATCAGCTCCTGAATAGCCGTTTTCAATGCATTTACAATGTTTGGCATTTTACTAGTTCACATTACATGACTTTGACTTAGATTTCAGCCTAAAACGGGCCACACTGACGCAAATCAACTGGAAATCATCGAATCCATGCTACTTGACAAGATTTATCCATTAGATCTTGACAAGATTCATCCATTAGATTCCGAATTTTGAGACTTTCATTCTTTTATTGCTTTATTAAAGTGCTTTTCAGCTCCTTAATAGCCGTTTTCAATTTATTTACACTGTTTGGCATTGTACTAGTTCACATTACATGACTTTGACTTAGATTTCAGCCTAAAACAGGCCACACTGACTCAAATCAACTGGAAATCACAGAATCTATGCTACTTGACAAGATTTAGCCATTAGATTCCGAGTTTTGAGACTTTCATTCTTTTATTGCTTTAAAGTGCTTTTCAGCTCCTGAATAGCCGTTTTCCATGCATTTACAATGTTTGGCATTGTACTAGTTCACATTACATTACATGACTTTGACTTAGATTTCAGCCTAAAACGGGCCACACTGACTCAAATCAACTGGAAATCACCTAATCCATGCTACTTGACAAGATTTAGCCATTAGATCTTGACAAGTTTTAGCCATTAGATTCCGAGTTTTGAGACTTTCATTCTTTTATTGCTTTAAAGTGATTTTCAGCTCCTGAATAGCCGTTTTCAATGCATTTACAATGTTTGGCATTGTACTAGTTCACATTACATTACATGACTTTGACTTAGATTTCAGCCTAAAACGGGCCACACTGACTCAAATCAACTGGAAATCACCGAATCCATGCTACTTGACAAGATTTAGCCATGAGATTCTGAGTTTTGAGACTTTCATTCTTTTATTGCTTTAAAGTGCTTATCAGCTCCTGAATAGCCGTTTTCAATGCATTTACAATGTTTGGCATTGTACTAGTTCACATTACATGACTTTGACTTAGATTTCAGCCTAAAACGGGCCACACTGACGCAAATCAACTGGAAATCATCGAATCCATGCTACTTGACAAGATTTATCCATTAGATCTTGACAAGATTCATCCATTAGATTCCGAGTTTTGAGACTTTCATTCTTTTATTGCTTTATTAAAGTGCTTTTCAGCTCCTTAATAGCCGTTTTCAATTTATTTACACTGTTTGGCATTGTACTAGTTCACATTACATGACTTTGACTTAGATTTCAGCCTAAAACAGGGCCACACTGACTAAAATCAACTGGAAATCACAGAATCCATGCTACCTGACAAGATTTAGCCATGAGATTCTGAGTTTTGAGACTTTCATTCTTTTATTGCTTTAAAGTGCTTATCAGCTCCTGAATAGCCAGTTTTCAATGCATTTACAATGTTTGGCATTGTACTAGTTCACATTACATGACTTTGACTTAGATTTCAGCCTAAAACAGGCCACACTGACTCAAATCAACTGGAAATCACAGAATCCATGCTACTTGACAAGATTTAGCCATGAGCTTTTGAGTTTTGAGACTTTCATTCTTTTATTGCTTTAAAGTGCTTATCAGCTCCTGAATAGCCGTTTTCAATGCATTTACAATGTTTGGCATTTTACTAGTTCACATTACATGACTTTGACTTAGATTTCAGCCTAAAACGGGCCACACTGACGCAAATCAACTGGAAATCATCGAATCCATGCTACTTGACAAGATTTATCCATTAGATCTTGACAAGATTCATCCATTAGATTCCGAGTTTTGAGACTTTCATTCTTTTATTGCTTTATTAAAGTGCTTTTCAGCTCCTTAATAGCCGTTTTCAATTTATTTACACTGTTTGGCATTGTACTAGTTCACATTACATGACTTTGACTTAGATTTCAGCCTAAAACAGGCCACACTGACTCAAATCAACTGGAAATCACAGAATCTATGCTACTTGACAAGATTTAGCCATTAGATTCCGAGTTTTGAGACTTTCATTCTTTTATTGCTTTAAAGTGCTTTTCAGCTCCTGAATAGCCGTTTTCCATGCATTTACAATGTTTGGCATTGTACTAGTTCACATTACATTACATGACTTTGACTTAGATTTCAGCCTAAAACGGGCCACACTGACTCAAATCAACTGGAAATCACCTAATCCATGCTACTTGACAAGATTTAGCCATTAGATCTTGACAAGTTTTAGCCATTAGATTCCGAGTTTTGAGACTTTCATTCTTTTATTGCTTTAAAGTGATTTTCAGCTCCTGAATAGCCGTTTTCAATGCATTTACAATGTTTGGCATTGTACTAGTTCACATTACATTACATGACTTTGACTTAGATTTCAGCCTAAAACGGGCCACACTGACTAAAATCAACTGGAAATCACCGAATCCATGCTACCTGACAAGATTTAGCCATGAGATTCTGAGTTTTGAGACTTTCATTCTTTTATTGCTTTAAAGTGCTTATCAGCTCCTGAATAGCCATTTTCAATGCATTTACAATGTTTGGCATTGTACTAGTTCACATTACATGACTTTGACTTAGATTTCAGCCTAAAACAGGCCACAATGACTCAAATCAACTGGAAATCACAGAATCCATGCTACTTGACAAGATTTAGCCATGAGCTTTTGAGTTTTGAGACTTTCATTCTTTTATTGCTTTAAAGTGCTTATCAGCTCCTGAATAGCCGTTTTCAATGCATTTACAATGTTTGGCATTTTACTAGTTCACATTACATGACTTTGACTTAGATTTCAGCCTAAAACGGGCCACACTGACGCAAATCAACTGGAAATCATCGAATCCATGCTACTTGACAAGATTTATCCATTAGATCTTGACAAGATTCATCCATTAGATTCCGAGTTTTGAGACTTTCATTCTTTTATTGCTTTATTAAAGTGCTTTTCAGCTCCTTAATAGCCGTTTTCAATTTATTTACACTGTTTGGCATTGTACTAGTTCACATTACATGACTTTGACTTAGATTTCAGCCTAAAACAGGCCACACTGACTCAAATCAACTGGAAATCACAGAATCTATGCTACTTGACAAGATTTAGCCATTAGATTCCGAGTTTTGAGACTTTCATTCTTTTATTGCTTTAAAGTGCTTTTCAGCTCCTGAATAGCCGTTTTCCATGCATTTACAATGTTTGGCATTGTACT
>CM042867.1:7427723-7487723 GCA_023658055.1 Thaleichthys pacificus
GGCCCACGGTAGAGCTAATGTCTATCTATATGTAAAGATAACATCCAAGCTGGCAATTTTGGCAAATTTGACTGCAGTTATTTTTTACACCTAGGCTCTACCTACCTAGGCACGTAGGCTACTGCATTATGGAGAAAAATAACTTGCTAAATGAAATAAATGTCTGTTAAATGTCAAATCCAACTAAAAGACAGTTCCAATTCAATTAGATTGTTTTTAAATTTAGAGGTTTAAAAGGCTACCTTTTCCTAAATTGACATGCACAAACTCAGAGCACTGAGTTTCAACATCCATTTACACATTTTGTCTCTATTTTTTACTCTACTCTTAGCGCATGACTGTTTAACTTGATGTCAGCACCTCTGTCATCAATTGTCTCTGGAGTTGGGGGTGGGGGCTTCTTATCCAACCAATTACACCCCTGAACATATTAATGGCCTACTACAATTGTAAATATCCTTTGGACCTCTTTTGCAATTGGGCCTTGATACAATCTAATGTAAAATCTAATATTTTCTGGCCATTCTGCAGTTTGTGGGGACTTTCCACACCAGCACACTTTTACCATCTCCTGTATTCTGCATTATTACACTTTTTCTTTGAAACTTTCATGTAGGCCCATACTATAGCAGTTACGGATATACACAGAGGAAACTCATGAGAGTGAATTTGAGATAATGGTAGAGGGAGGATGTTGTACCTTTGTGCTTCTCTTTTTCGCCAGTCCTATGAAACATATCTGGACACCACTGCTTTTGCCTTTTAGTGTTTGCAATGCTGGGAAGAAAACTACAGTTTTTATTTGATTATACGTTGCCCTGGAACAAACGCTGCACCAAAAATGAACATTGTGTAATAAATGGCACCCTCGATTAAACGCCTCCCTCCAAAAATCAGAAAACGGTTATTTAATTGGTTAAATTGAAACACAGTATTTATTACAAAAGTAATTCACAAGTGTAGCGTACTATAATTCCCATGAAGCACTGGCAGGCACAAGTGTCTTACTTGCTACAGGTTCATTTGAAGCTTCTTCTCCAAATCCACCGTTAAAACTAAACTCACGCTGTAATGAGAAAATAAAGACCACATTAGCTTAATATGAACATACAATGACATGTGCATCATGTAAATAACGTTCACCAAAGTAAAATACAGACACAAAACAACATACTTTGTTTGCTGGATGCTGTAGCGTACACAAGGGAATAGAGGTTTCCTTAGATTGCTAACAACCTCTATAACAACCTTAAACGTATCACTTAGAGTGAATGTGCATAAAGCTCCAGGACCTGACAACATCCCTGGCTGTGTTCTCAAGGCCTGTGCTCCTGATCTGGCAGGGGTGTTCACTGACATCTTTAACCTCTCCCTGTCCCCGTCTGTTGTCCCCAATAGCTTCAAGGGGGCCACCATCATCCCAGTCCCTAAGAAACCATCAGTGAGCTGTCTCAATGATTACCGCCCTGTCGTACTCACTTCTGTTGTGATGAAATGCTTTGAGAGGTTAGTCAAAGACCACATTACATCCTGCCTGTCACCTGCATTAGACCTACTCCAGTTTGCATATAGGCTGAACAGGTCTACAGATGATGCTGTAGCTTTGGCCTTGAACACTGCTCTCTTTCACCTGGATCAGAACAACATATACGTGCGGATGCTCTTCATCGACTTCAGCTCCGCCTTCAACACCATAGTACCATCCAGGCTCATCATGAAACTACAGGACCTGAACATCAGTCCTTCCATGTGCAGCTGGATATTGAACTTCCTGACAGACAGGCCACAGGCAGTACGGCTAGGTAACATCACCTCAACCAGTCTAACACTCAGCACTGGTGCCCCACAGGGTTGTGTGTTAAGCCCACTGTTGTACTCTCTGTTCACCTATGATTGAGCAGCCACTAACAGCTCCAACACCATCATTAAGTTTGCTGATGACACCACCATTATCGGTTGCATCAAGAATGGTGATGAGTCAGCCTACAGAGCAGAGGTGGCAACAATGACATCCTGGTGTCAGCATAACAGCCTGTTGCTTAATGTAGCAAAAACCAAGAAGTTGATAGTGGACTACAGGCGGCTGCAGGGAGAACATGCACCCATTCACATCGAGGGCACAGCTGTGGAGAGAGTCAAAAGTTTCAGATTTTTTGGTATCAACTTCAGCGAGGATCTGAGCTGGACCACCATATTGGTGTGGTTACAAGGACAGTGAAACAGAGGCTCTTTTTTCTGCGGCGACAGCGGAAATTTGGCACGGACTGCACTATACTGACCAATTTTTACCGCTGGACCATTGAGAGCATACTGACTGGTGGCATTACAACATGGTTTTCTTGGCTGCACAGGATCTCTTGCTGGAACGTGGCATCTAAAAGAAAACAAAAAAATCATCAAAAACTATTAAATGTAACATACCACACTACTGCTTAACAATTTCATAATCTTACATTATCATAACTTCATACTCAACAGTTCTAGTATACAGACCTTTAAGAAAATATTGAAATGGTTAGGATTCTCAAAACACCAATTTCTTTACTTAAAAATAAATATTTAGACATCCATTATTTCCCTTTATTCAATTTACACTGTCTACATTCAAATTTAAGTCTGTAAAATGTAAACATACAGAAACGAACTTGACTATAAATACAAATTAAGACCAACTGAGAACAATTTATCTTGCAAATGGTTTCCACTTTAAATTAATGTTTCACCAGAAGAATCATGACAGTTTATCACAAATAACCAAACCTTACTGTTAAGATACTGCCAAGCCACTGACTCACATTAGAAAATGTAAACAAATAAACATAGCCTATAAGATGTACCTGTAGGTACATTACATAATCAAGAGCATGGAGTAGGAATGGATGAATGACAAAATACCCAACTTTTACTTGTCTTTACAAAATACTCCACCGAGCCCAAACCATTGAATATTTCCACTCCTAAACGATCAAACCACGAACCCAGACAAAGCTAGCAAGTAAAACAACCATGGTACCATTGCTACTTGTTTAATGCTAGGTAGCTCTAACTATGCAGCAAACTAGGCTACAGTACCTAGCTACAGTTTCGAAAAGATTAACTTATGATGTGAAGACCGTCAGAAAAACTTGGAACGCACAAACAAAATTACATCAACAATGACATGTAGCTAAAGATATAATAACCCAACCGTAGGTACGTACAGTACATTAATTTGAAACGCCGTCCACAGAAGCAAAAACTAGCCTTAAGGGTTATAGCTTGCTCGGCATATGTTTGACCTCCTTGTCTATTTGTTCGTCTATGGCCGCATTCCAAATATGTCGAAGTACACATTTGGAACTCACTATACTAATTTAAATTACATCAACAATGACATGTAAAAATAGAACAACCCAACCGCACAGTTACGTACAGTATACTAATGTCAAACGCGTCTCACGAAGCAAGTATAATGTTAAAGATTTTACGGCTTGCTAGCCTGTAATACTGTCTGTACAAAGAGAAATCCTTAGCTCAGCTAGCCTAACTAGATTAGCTGCTATCCTGTTTACAACAGTATAAAAGTCTTCCAAGTTATCATACGAATACAAACGCTAAAATACATGTTTTGTACTGCCGTTCTTATTACTCACTGTCAAATGTAACAATGAAAATCTCTGAGGGCTGCAGGAGTCTCTTCAGTCGTTGTCTTCAACAATAAAATAAAATGGTCTTGTGCGTCGTACCAAGCTTGCGCGTGTGTCAAGGGGCTCTGGCCCCTTGTGTGTGTGAAAATGTGGAGCACGCACGCACAGGAGCAAAGGGAGAGAGGATTTGGGGAAACAGCCCTAGAAATTAGCCAAGCATGCATGTTTCAAATATTCACTAAAAATCGACTTTTCATCTCACAGTCAACCTTTTCTCAGATTTGTGTACTAAACATTCTCAAGAGTCTTCATATGAACTTGTGATTGAATCAGAGTACCAGTTTTTGGCCGGCGGATATGTAAAGCATTATTTTAGCGTTAGCGATGAATTCGATTTGCTTTATATCAATCATTTGTAGAGGTATGAAGTTGCTTTTGCACATGGTAACATGTTGTAGTGTCTTCCACGTGACATTCCAAGTTTGGTGTTGATATGTCAAAGATTTGCTGATATTTGACCAAACTTCCTGTTTGGTTGCTTTGTTGCAGATTTTGATTGGCTCTACCGGACAAACGGTTATGAAAATCAGAAATCCCTACGATAACTTTTGTGAGGCTCAGTCCGGAGATCATCTATGGCAATTTTGAAGAAAAGTCGACCAAAAATGTAGGAGGAGTAGCAAAAAAAACCTGTTTCCTTAATCTTTATTGTACAGAAAAATCCAATATGGCGGCCGTTATAGCTTCTAGAGGCTTTTTTGTTCCTCATGAGAAATAAGGCATATGTAATGAATTTCAGAATTTTGGGACTTATGGCCTGCAAATGGCATCACTTTGAAAATTGACATATTGGGGCGTGGCCTGTAGCGCCACCTATTGTCTCACATGGCCCATGTTTGGTATGGTAGTTACTAATGGTCTGCAGTTTCAACATGCCAAATTTCACAACTTTTTACGGTACTGGTCTAGGGGCTGCCATTGACTCCCATGGGTAAAGAATAATAATAATAATACCACCAATAACAATAGGGTTCCCTCCTACCGGAGGAACCCTAATAATAACTAGAGAGGGTACAATTTCTGGGGAAATTGTAGGGTGTGCTTGCTTGCGTCGGTTGCACAGAGTCCGTTTTTTAATGACATTTTTACAACTGATATTTCTGTATATTTTACAGCATCTTTTTTTTGCTGCTCATTTACAAATCAAAATACGAGTGAAGTGTAGAATGAAATAGATGTCTTCTCATTTCCCCTGCAAGAGGCAGCCTCATAGCTGAATCAAAACGAATACATTTGGCAGACCGGTGTAAAAATTGACCTAATCTCTATTACTTAAACGTCCTTTTAAGTTTTTCCCTTCTCGTGATATTTTCCGGCATTTAGCCTACTCATATTGCATTCTTTCATTAATAAAGTACCCCCTTTGAAGATTATTCTACGACGTTACCGGCAGTAGAATATGGAATCGCGATTCAAACAGTACCATCTGCTAACTGAAAATATGCCCCCAAAAACCTAAATAAGCTTGACATTTATTTAGTGGAAAATCGCTCGTTAAAAAGCTCACAGGTAGCGATCATTGTCAGTAACAACGCAAAATGCGATATAGCCCTGTGTGGAGAAGCTGCCCCGGTAAATTGTACTACTACAGTACAGTACTAGACTGGCAGTGCTCGTCTTGGTAGCGATTGCGTTGGTTGAATTGGATGTAACGTTCCGTTGTACGGTTTAGGCTGAAATTAATTATTTTCATGAACAGATGAACAGAACAAAGTTTAGGCTGTGGCAATGAAGTTCAGGTTAGTAGTTAGACGTTTGACTTCGTAAACAGCTGTGTAGTGCTAGATGTTTTTGCAGTGTGTCCCGCGTAGGCTACAGCGTTGCAGTGAGCAACACTGGTTTGTAACCACAGGTAATGATAATTTCACCAACAAATCGTTTACTTGTAATGTAATGTCAAAATAAATCCTACAACGAAAATGTAATTGTGAGGAATGTTTATTTTAACGATTGAAAACAGATGCATCGTAGACCACTGTAGTATGTGTTGCCCGGGCAACAGAGGCTAATGTCATGATGCTAATGCTTCAGTGAAATAGTAGACTACCGTTTCCGAAAGTAGATGTGGGCACACTTCAGCTAATATTGTACATTACATTTCACAATTGTGTTTCACATCACAAAGTAAAATTAGTAAATAGTTATCACCCTGGCCTCTTTGCTTGTGGCGTTTGTGCAGCTGCCTTGCAGTAAAGCTATAGTTAGCCTAGCTGTCCCCCAAGTTAACAGATGCGAAACGAATGTTCTGCTACAGATAGTCACGCGTGTTTTCGTGACGTAGTGACGTTAGTAACGTCAGTGACTGTGGCTAGCAAATTAGCCACCGTTAGCTTCACTTTTCACCACAAAAACGCAATTTCTACTTAAACCATGCAACGGAACGTAAATAAAAATACAACCAACGCAATTGCTACCAATACGAAACTTTTGACACCTAGGTTGTCTATGTAGTCCAAATATTGACTGATCCTTAGGGGGGCGAAAATAAACATTAACTAGAAACGGCTGTTCCTGCGAAACAGCAGTGAGAATGCTTTTACTTGAGGACCAGGGTTGAGAACCACTGTTGTAGGCCAGTGGTTCTCAAACCTAGTCCTTAGGGACATCCCTGCCCTGCATGTTTCCCCTGCTCCAACACACCTGATTCAAATGAATGGTCATTATTAGGCTTCTGCTGAGCTAGATAACAACTCAATCATTTGAATCAGGTGTGAGAAACATCTAAAACAGGGGTCTCCAACCCTGGTCCTGGGGAGCTACCTGCCTGTAGGTTTTAGCTCCAACAATCTAGCACACCTGAATCTAATAATTAGCTGGTTGATCAGGTGTAACTAGTGTAGAATAAAGTCAAATGAGTGTTGTTGGAGCAAAAACCAACAGGCAGGTAAAAAAAACATATATCAAATTATAACACCACAAAAAGTTGTTGCATATCAAATATTTTCAAGAAGATCAAAGTTGCAGTACTAGAATAAATCGTGGGTGACTTAAAGCCACTGACGCATGATGTCCAATTTAGTGGACAGATGATCAATCGTAATTTCCTCCCAAAATAAAAGCAATACTTCGAAGATTTTACAATAGCATTGCTCCTTAGTAGTTACTTTATGTTACAACATTTTATTTACCTACGATTGTCTACTTCTATAGAAGGATTGGCAAGATATTTATGCGCTAACTAGCGTTTTTGAAAATCCGTCGGCCATCTTGGAATTTCGAAAGTTTTGTTTCACTTAGAACAACTGGCCAATGGGTAGCAGTGTATGGGATGACGCAAAAGCGTCCAATAGAGTGGCTGATATGCAACTAAACCACCAAAACCCATGCATATACAAGAAACAGAGTTTTGAATAGCTGTCCACTGTAGTGACCACTATGCGTGAAAGGGAGAGCCCTGTTATTGTTCTTAAATTGCAGAAAATACAGAAATGAGAAAATACCCGCAAGCTGAAATGAATTTCAAAAATGTGTGAGTCACACAAAAGAGGCAGTGTGGAAACTGAACTGCATCATCTAACAACGGTAAGAGCTGAAATACAATGCGGGAGAAGCTGAAAGCTGAACTGTTAAACAGAAGAAGAAGTAGGCCTAGGCTAGCTAGTCATGAAAATAATATTATAGTCTTAACAGCTGACATTATAGTTGGGATAGTAATAGCAGTAGCAGATGTGTGCATTGAGTGTGTTTACTCGGCTTTCTTAGTAGGATTCAATGTGTTGATTGAATGAAACATACAGCAGTAGGGCCGATACAGGAAGACACGGCGACACTTTGTTGCAGAAGGATGATGGTGCAAGTTTTGTCCGTGGAGCATACAACGATTAATAAAAAGAATCATGTAGACGTGCTTATTGAGTAATCGCATAACTAATTACGCATGTAAATGGAGTAATCGTATGGCATAAACCGACAATTGCTAGTAATCGGGTTTCTCATGGTCAAGTAAACGCACTCAGTGGCGTAGTAGAACAAAACAGTTCCATTAGCGAAGTAGTTAGTAAAAGAGATATTAGCAGCATCTGCAGAATTAGTAGTTGTAGTAGTGGCATAAAATATAGCAGTATCAGTAGTAGTTGTGTTGTGGTGCTCTTAGTCTTTTAATGAGACGAGTTGACTGAATAGCTTGTCCTGTGTCTCCACTAATCAGCTAATAACAATCACCTGTGTAATAGACTGAGTGGCGCTTGTTTGTGTGGTTGCCACGGTGATGGTGCAGCTATGAATGCTAACGCGCTGAGGGCAGAGAATAACAGAAATTTAGCTAGAATCCACACCTCAAACAAGTTAACCTAGACGCAAAACTATACTTCCAATCCAAAAAATAAGCATATTTTCCGAGACCCAAGACTCTGCCGAAACCAGAGATGTCCTTTATATTTCTGTGCGGTCAGAAATACGACTCTACCGGCAGTTTCAATATCTTGTTCTTTTTGCTTTCTCTGACGATTTTGTCACCAGATTTGCATTGGTCTCTATGGGGCGAGAGTTGGACTTTGTCTCGCTTTCGTGGGGCTCTGAACAAATGTGTACGTCTGTTGGATTCAACAGACAACTGTCTACGACCAGCACAAAATTAGCTATCTATTGATCCAAAAACGAAGCATGAAGAGCGAAAATTGTGGCAATGCTTGCAAACTAGAAATATTTTTTCAACGACATCCGAAGCTCCCCTCCACTCTAAGCGTTTCAGTCTGCACTCTAGGCTTTCACGTACACACCCATGTACATCTCAGAAACGGCTTGAAAAAGTCATGAAACATAATCAGTGATATTGAAAAAAGTTGAATAGATATCAAAAAGCTGAATTATTTAAAAATAGTTTAGGGTTTTGTCAACATTTTAAAGTTTAAATGGTGGCTCTAGCTGAAAGATTGAGGAAGAAGAAGGATTTGGAAGTTGAAGAAGTTTAAAGAAGTTTGAGAGGATTTGAAAGAAAACTCCATTGGAAACCCATGTTAAAAATATGATGAATATTGATTTATATTAATTCAAGCATAAGAGGTAAAAAGCTGAAAAGTCATAGCAGGAATGGCCTGAAACTGCTGAATTTTTTGATAGCTGAACGGTTTTAATAGCTGAAGATTTGAAGGCGCTGAAACGTGCCACGGAAGAAATAGAATAAGAATATGAAGAAGTTGAATAAAGATTCAAAGAACAATACTTGGAATGCTGAAGCAGCATTCCAACAATAACTAGAAACGGCTGTTCCTGCGAAACAGCAGTGAGAATGCTGAAAACCTGAATGGGGATAGCTGACCATGCTAAAAAAGCGGAAAATAGTGAAAATTTAGTAGAAAGTTATAAGCTGCAGCTTCAAAGCGCCCAAAAGGTATTTTTGAAAGGGGCTGGAGCTGGACGAAGGCATAAAACTACAGAAGAGAAAAAAAATGCAAAAAGAGAAATAATTCAGAAGAATTTGAAAATGTTGTAGAAAGTAATTTGCTCAGGTTTCAAAAGGCCTGAAATGTATGTTAGAAAGGACCTGCAGCGAGATAAAGGCAGAAAAGTACAGAAAAAAGAAGAAAAATGCAAAACAAAAAGTGAAAAAAATCAGAAAGAAGAGAAACAATTAAAAATGTGAAAATTTAGCAGAAAATTATTTGCTGGAGTTTCAAAATGCCTGAAATGTATTTTAGAAAGGACCTGCAGCAAGATGAAGGCAGAAAGTACAGAAAAGAGAAGAAAAATGCAAAAGTACTGGCAGTTGGAAGGTACTGCTGTGAAAGGTATTTTTGAAAGGACCTGGAGCAAGATGAAGGCAGAAAAGAAAAGAAGAAGAAGAATGCAAAACAATGAGGGCAAAAATTCAGAAAGATGAGCTGCAGGAAAATTTGAACATTTAGCAGAAAACCAGTTGCTGAAGTCTGGGTTGAACGAATTTGAAGGTAAAAGAACAACACTGGAATGACTTGAACTTGCTGGAAAAACGTAGCAACCGTTGGTCATTGGCAACAGACTGGCAACATTTCTAACCTAGAATCTAGGTTTCAGGTTCAAGGTGGAGGAGAAACTAATCATGTGTGCCTGCACACCCAGTCCTGTTCAGACACTGAATTCAAAGATGAATAAAAACTTTTAAATTCAATCACGTCACATTACGTGACTTTGTTGGTTGTGCAACTGCAAAAGCTACGATCAGATTAAAATGCTGCTGCAAAAAAAGCTGAACTACAGTATTGTGGGTATTAAATAAGATCATGCTACATCTAACCAGCGGATCATTTCTTGCAAGTGTGTCAAAGTGGTATTTGTACAGACTGTATTAACACCGTAGGCGTGAACAATGCATGCATCGTCATCCATCTGACTTTAGCCGAAGCGAAGCTAGAGAGAGGATGCATTGGGAGATTTCCTACAGTAAGCTAGATACTGCTTCAAATTGAAAACAGTGAAGATATTTGAGTAAAGACAAGTTACTTAACATCTGTGTTCAATATCGTCAATTAAAAGTAAAAACTTTCCAGTTACGAAGCGTTTGTTCGTAGGATTAACGCCAGCTGCAGCAAACACTTGAAACTTGCTAAAATAAAAACGATCTGGCTAGATTATGTACACTTTAAGCTCAATGTACATACCTTGTTTGGCCAATTTGGTCGATTGTGGAAAAGAAGTCGAACCGTTTTTAGTTATGGAGAGCCATCGCGCTAGCTCGACTATAGGAGAGAATAACAGAAATTTAGCTAGAATCCACACCTCAAACAAGTTAACCTAGACGCAAAACTATACGTCCAATCCAAAAAATAAGGATATTTTCCGAGACCCGAGACTCTGCCGAAACCATAGATATCATTTATATGTCTGTGCGGTCAGAAATACAACTCTTGGCAGTTTCGAAAACGTGTACCCAATTCTGCTTTCATGGTGCGTGTCTGTTTGGTTGCCACGGTGATGGCGCAGCTGTGACAGCTAACGAACTAGGCAGAGAGAAACACGAACATTTACCTAGCATCCACACCTCAAACAAGTTGACCTAGACGCAAAACTACAGGTCCGATCCAAAAAATAAGGATATTTTCCGAGACCCAAGACTCTGCCAAAACTAGAGATGTCCTTTATATGTCTGTGCGGTCAGAAATACGACTCTATCGGCAGTTTCAAAATCTTGTTCCTTCTTGCTTTCTCTGACTGATTTTACCCACCTCTCCATTGAAGTTAGTGAGAGAATTTGAAAGGCTGCTCTCGCTTCAAGGCTCATAGCTGACAATCTGTAAATGTGAGCTCTTTAGTAGTTACATTGGCTGAAAGAGGACAGTTTTTCCTACATTTTAAGGTGTAACTTGTTTCTGTAAGTTAAACTATATGAACGTTAGAGGAATTTGTTTGACAATTTAGTTGAATATCAGAAAAAGAACAGCAAGCAGTGTGCCACTCTGCTTGCTGCTCATTCATAAAAATCAAGAAGGAGCAAACATTTTAATGTATTTCAAACTGTCATAATTCAAAATTGGCTGAATATTTGAAAAAGCTGAATCATTTGGGAATAGCTGAATGTCTTGTGAACATTTTAAAGGTTGAATGGTGTCTCTAGCTGAAAGTATGCTGAAGTAGTTACGTTTGAAAGAGGAGGAAGCTTTTTAATGATTTGAAAGGATTTACCATTACTTTTAATGGGAGAATAATTTGCACAAAAACCTTAATGTCTTAAAAAGTATAAAAGTGAGAAATACCAAAAGGCATAGCCATCATCTCCTGAAGGAGCTGAACGTTTTGATACAAAAATTGTAGGAATCGGTGAAAGTATGCAGGACAAGTTAAAGGCCAAAAAAACGGCGGAAAAACTAAGAAGTTGGAAAAACAAGAGTGAGAATGCTGAACAGCATTCTCACAATAAAGAGAAACAGGAAAACAATAGTGAGAATGCTTAACAGCATTCTCACAATAATAATAATAATAAAGAGAAACAGGAAAACAATAGTGAGAATGCTTAACAGCATTCTCACAACTAGAAACAGCAGTGAAAATGCTGAAAACCTGAATGGGGATAGCTGACCATGCTAAAAAAGCGGAAAATTGTGAAAATTTTGTAGAAAGTTATAAGCTGAAGTGCCTGAAAGGTATTTTTGAAAGGGGCTGGAGTTGGACGAAGGTATAAAACTACAGAAAAGAGAAGAAAAATGCAAAAAGAGAAATAATTCTGAAGAATTTGAAAATTTAGCAGAAAATTCTTTGCTGGAGTTTCAAAAGGCCTGAAATGTATGTTAGAAAGGACCTGCAGCAAGATGAAGGCAGAAAAGTACAGAAAAGAGAAGAAAAATGTAAAAGTACTGGCAGTTGGAAGGTACTGCTGTGAAATGTATTTTTGAAAGGACCTGGAGCAAGATGAAGGCAGAAAACAGAAGAAAAGAAGAAGAAAAATGCAAAACAATAAGGGCAAAAATTCAGAAAGATGAGCTGCAGGATAATGTGAACATTTAGCAGAAAAACAGTTTCTGAAGTCTGGGTTGAACGAATTTGAAGGTAAAAGAACAACACTGGAATGACTTGAACTTGCTGGAAAAAGTAGCAACCGTTGGTCATTGGCAACAGACTGGCAACATTTCTAACCTAGAATCTAGGTTTCAGGTTCAAGGTGGAGGAGAAACTAATCATGTGTGCCTGCACACCCAGTCCTGTTCAGACACTAAATTCAAAGATGACATAAAAATAAAAACTTTTAAATTCAATCACGTCACATTACGTGACTTTGTTGGTTGTGCAACTGCAAAAGCTACTTGAACTCAGATTAAAATGCTGCTGCAAAAAAAGATGAACTACAGTATTGTGGGTATTAAATAAGATCATGCTACATCTAACCAGCGGATCATTTCTTGCAAGTGTCAAAGTGGTATTTGTACAGACTGCATTAACACCGTAGGCGTGAACAATGCATGCATCGTCATCTAGCCGAAGCGAAGCTAGAGAGAGGATGCATTGGGAGATTTCCTACAGTAAGCTAGATACTGCTTCAAATTGAAAACGGAGAAGATATTTGAGTAAAGACAAGTTACTTAACATCTGTGTTCAATATCGTCAATTAAAAGTAAAAACTTTCCAGTTACGAAGCGTTTGTTACCCCAGCCCCGGTTTGGCTGTTCGTGACGGTCAGCTATGACAGTCTTGAGCCTCGATTTTTGCAGATTTCTGTGAAACATGCTCAAATAAAAACGATCTACCTAGATTATGTACACTTTAAGCTCAATGTACATACCTTGTTTGGCCAATTTGGTCGATTGTGGAAAAGAAGTCGAACCGTTTTTAGTTATGGAGAGCCATCTCACTAGCTCGACTATAGGAGAGAATAACAGAAATTTAGCTAGAATCCACACCTCAAACAAGTTAACCTAGACGCAAAACTATACGTCCAATCCAAAAAATAAGGATATTTTCCGAGACCCGAGACTCTGCCGAAACCATAGATATCATTTAAATGTCTGTGCGGTCAGAAATACAACTCTTGGCAGTTTCGAAAACGTGTACCCAATTCTGCTTCCATGGTGCTTGTTTGTTTGTTTGCCACAGTGATGGCGCAGCTGTGACAGCTAACGAGCTAGGCAGAGAGAAAAACGAACATTTACCTAGCATCCACACCTCAAATAAGTTGACCTAGACGCAAAACTACACGTCCAATCCAAAAAATGAGGATATTTTCCGAGACCCAAGACTCTGCCGAAACTAGAGATGTCCTTTATATGTCTGTGCGGTCAGAAATATGTCTCTACCGGCAGTTTCGAAATCGTCTTCCTTCTTGCTTTCTCTGACGGATTTTACCCACCTCTCCATTGAAGTTAGTGAGAGAATTTGAAAGGCTGCTCTCGCTTCAAGGCTCATAGCTGAAAATCTGTAAATGTGAGCTCTTTAGTAGTTACATTGGCTGAAAGAGGACAATATTTCCTACATTTTAAGGTATAACTTGTTTCTGTAAGTTAAACTATATGAACGTTAGAGGAATTTGTTTGACAATTTAGTTGAATATCAGAAAAAGAGCAGGCAGCAGAGTGTGCCACTCTGCTTGCTGCTCATTCATAAAAATCAAGAAGGAGCAAACATTTTAATGTATTCAAACTGTCATAATTCAAAATTGGCTGAATATTTGAGAAAGCTGAATCATTTGGGAATAGCTGAATGTCTTGTGAACATTTTAAAGGTTGAATGGTGTCTCTAGCTGAAAGTATGCTGAAGTAGTTACGTTTGAAAGAGGAGGAAGCTTTTTAATGATTTGAAAGGATTTACCATTACTTTTAATGGGAGAATAATTTGCACAAAAACCTTAATGTCTTAAAAAGTATAAAAGTGAGAAATACCAAAAGTCATAGCCATCATCTCCTGAAGGAGCTGAACGTTTTGATACAAAAATTGTAGGAATCGGTGAAAGTATGCAGGACGAGTTAAAGGCCAAAAAAACGGCGGAAGAACTAAGAAGTTGGAAAAACAAGAGTGAGAATGCTGAACAGCATTCTCACAATAATATATATGTGAGAGAACAAAGGTTGTGCTCTCGCCGAAGGCTTGAGCACACCCAACTAGAGAGGGTACAATTTCTGGGGAAATTGTAGGGTGTGCTTGCTTGCGTCGGTTGCAGGTGGGTCCGTCCTCTAAGTTTTTCCCTTCTAGTGATATTTTCAAGCATTTAGCCTACTCATATTGCATATTTCATTAAGAACACCCTTTGAAACAGCTGCAAACCCCCTTTGAAACAAGCTACTGTAACAACGTTGTCACTGGCAGAATGGAATCGCGATTCAAACAGTACCGTCTGCTAACTGAAAATATGCCCCCCAAAACGTAAATAAGTTTGACATTAATGTAGGGGGAAATGGCTAATTCAAAATAAGTTTGCTAGAGGCAAGCTAGCTGCTGTTGCTCCACATTTCACTGATTGTTTGAAAGCGCCGGAAATGAGAACGTTTCTTTTGACATAAAGTTTAGCTGTGGCATTGAAGACAGTACTACACACTGCCAGTGGGTGAGCCGAGTCTGACTGAGGCTAACGTCAAGGCAAGACGTGGTGTCACTCAAATTCCAAGTTTTACACAAATCACAAAAATATGCTGACGCGCTGGCTGTCTTCGCAATCGCCATATCTTTATAACACTGCCCTCCTTCTGATTTTTGATGTAGAATTGACCCTGGTACGAAATTAAGAAAATACTCATCAAAGATCGACAACAGCTGACGCAATCGTCAACGGAGGCTGACGGGGCTCTCACATAGCAAACCAATCAAAGTTTTTACAGCAACCTACATTAAAATCTCACCATCTGGCTGTCTTCACATTAGTCATATCGTCATAACATTGCCCTCCTTCTGTTTTGTGGTGTAGAATTGACCGAACTATAAAAATACGAAAATACTAAACTACTATGACGCTTGCATGGCTGCCGCATGGGCAGTCTCACGGGCGACCCGCACTCGCTCAAATTACAAAGACTTTCACAACCTAAATAAAAAATCAGAGAAAGTTCCACTCGAAATTGCTTTCTCAACAAAACCCAATGGTTGGTAATTTTGGGGGTTGGCATTTTTCACTCATAATCCAAGCTCCAATTTGCGTGCTAGAACGTCTCTATCACGTTGTATCCATGCGTCGTTGCTAACGTGTGCTGACGTAGTGACGTAGGCTAGCACTACTACCCTTCGTTGACAGAAGACACTTTTTGCCACAAAAACTTTGTAACCTCCTAAACTGTGCAACGGAACGTAAATACAAATACAAGCAACTCAATCGCTACCAAGACGAACCTTTTGACACCTACGTTGTCTATGTAGTCCTAATATTGACAATTTTTTAGGGGTGGAAAAAAATAAATATATATATATATATATATATACTTCATGTTTTGGCTGCTTGCAATGTTTGGGGCTATCTCGTTGTTATGATCAGTGACCTATGCTCTTTTGTAATGCTCTCTCTTGGAAGTCGCTTTGGATAAAAGCGTCTGCTAAATGCATAAATGTAAATATATGTGAGAGAACAATGGTTGTGCCCTTGCCGAAGGCAAAGCACACCCAATAAGAATACGTAGAAACCCTTAAAGTGGCTTAGCCGCTTTGCGGATTGGCCACCAACTAGAGAGGGTACAATTTCTGGGGAAATTGTAGGGTGTGCCTGCTTGCGTCGGTTGCACAGGGGTCCGTTTTTTAATGACATTTTTACAACTGATATTTCTGTATATTTTATATAAAAATGCATAGGGCCTACTTATTATTTATAAAGATTACATAGATTTAGAAGCATCTTTTCTTTGCTGCTCATTTACAACTCAAAATACGAGTGAAGTGTAGAATGAAATATGATGTTTTCTCATTTCCCCTGCAAGAGGCAGCTGCATAGCTGAATCAACGAATACATTTGGCAGACCGGTGTAAAAATTGACCTAATCTCTATGACTTAAACGTCCTTTTAAGTTTTCCCTTCTCGTGATATTTTCAGGCATTTAGCCTACTCATATTGCATTCATTCATTAATAAAGAACCCCCTTTGAAGATTATTCTACGACGTTACCGGAAGTAGAAGATGGAATCGCGATTCAAACAGTACCATCTGCTAACTGAAAATATGCCCCCCAAAACGTAAATAAGATTGACATTTATTTAGTGGAAAATCGCTCATTCATAAAAAGTAGTGCTGTCAGTTTAACGCGTTATTAACGGCGTTGACGCAAACCCATTTTAACGGCGTCAAATTTTTTAACGATTAACGTTCTTTTTGGCCTAGCAATCGTTGTCGTTTTTCACATGCTGTTGCAGCAACTACTGACGTTAGAAAAACTACAACACCACACCGGATCTAGCTAGACCGGAAACAAAACAACAGGCACACCGCACACACTTGTTTGGGCTTGCGAGCCGGCTAAAGAGTATTGGCTAACGTTACGTTTTGAGTGGATGGCGAGCGCGAGACGCCGAAATGGATGCCAATAAGATTCTGAATGGAAAGTTTACTATTAAAATGTTGCCAAATGGTCCCATTGACAAGAGCAAAGTGATCTGTGTGTTTTGTCGTTGTGAACTGAGCTATCATCGCAGCACGTCCAGTCTGAAATACCACTTGATGGCCAAGCACACAGCTGATGCGAATTCTCCGCCCCCTCGTCAAAGCCAGGCGATTGCAATGTTGTTTTCAATTTTAAAAAAACATTTGCACAAAGCAATCAGATCCACTTTTCCATGTTGATAAGAAAATATATAAAAATTGATAAAAAATAATGGACAAAAAGAAATCAATGGACATTTGGAATAGATAAAAATGTGCGATTAATTAATAATAATAATAATAAGACTTTATTTATATAGCACATTTCATACAAGAATTGTAGCTCAAGGTGCTTTACATAAAATCAATAAAAACAATAATACAAGTGATAAACAATTCAAACAAAAATAAAAATCCCAATAAGATCTCTGTTCAAGAGAGAAAACAACTTTAAACATGCATCTTAAAAGTAACATATACATTTGGTTCACCCCTGGTCTGTATATATAAAACCATACACTCTGTTAACAGATCCTTTCCCCAGGTCAAGAGTATGGGCCGTATTCTCTGTTAACAGATCCTTTGCCTCAGATCAAGAATACAGATTGTTTTACATATTTGTTTAAATACTTCACACGACCAGAGTACGCTATCAGAGTTCGCCAACTCTGACCTAGACAAAGTAAAAATAGCAAGTCAAATAATGACCCAAATGTACTAAACCAAGATTCTACAATAATATAACTAATAAAAGTAGGAAAACCCTTTTGAGATAAAATTACTTAAATGCTTCGGTAAAAAGGTAGGTTTTAAGCTGTCTTTTAAAAATGTCTAGAGTGTTTGCTTCCATAATATTTATGGGTAATTTGTTCCATAGTTTTGGGGCGTAATTGACAAAGGCCGAATCACCAATCTTCTTATGACTGCTTCTGGTGACCTCTAATAGGCGTGCATTTGATGATCGCAGTGTTCTAGCTGGTGTGTAGTTCATAAGGGAGTTAGCAATGTAGCTAGGTCCTTGTCCGTGTAGAGCTTTGTATGTGAGGAAAAGGACCTTAAAGTCAATTCTGAAGGTAACAGGGAGCCAGTGTAAAGTAGCTAGGACAGGACTAATGTGTTCTCTCCTTTTAGTTTTGGTTAATAATCTAGCTGCAGAATTTTGAATGAGCTGTAGTCTTTCAGTGGTTTTCTTGGGAAGACCAGTGAAAAGTGCGTTACAGTAGTCCAGCCGGCTGGATATAAAAGCATGAATTAACTTCTCTGCATCATTTTGGTTTATTGTAGGCCTAATCGTAAAATGCTTTTTAAATTGTCACACATGAGCGAAACACACATATAATCATATTATATGACTTTGATAGTTTGCAAATAGCAGATAGTTTGCAAATATTTAGCAAATGGTAAGACATTTATGAATATACTAAGGCAGGCCTAATAAAAAGAGATGACAGCATGGTCGGGGACTGTTTTTTTCAGAATTTGGTTTTATTCGCCATGTAGGTTTACACAAACACGGAATTTACTGTGGGCGGAAGGTGCAAACATAAACATATACGGATCTTAAATAAAAGTAGAAAAGTACAGTAGTCTAACTAGTCCTAAGAACTAAGCAATCTGAAAAATAAAACAATTTAAAATGTAAAATATAAAATATATATAAAAATAAGAATATGAATATGAATGAGCAATAGTGCAAATAAGGTGGCTTGTGCGTAGTGCAGTAGTCGGATGGACTTATAATAGATAATAGTTAAATGTCAGTGGGAGTCCTTGGCTTTGTTGAAGAGGCCAGTAGCAGATGGAAAGAAACAGTTCTTGCGGTGTGAGGGGTGTAGCTGGAACAGAGAGTGTCCAGGGTGGGAGGAGTCGACCACAATCTTCCTCGCTCGCCTCAGGGTCCTCGAGGTGTGCAGGTCCTCGAGGGTAGGCAGATTGCAGCCAATCACTTTCTCAGCAGCGCGGATGATACACTGAAGTCAGATCATTGGATTCACAATAGTGTAACCGATCATCTTGAAGGCTTATAATTTATAATATCTAGAGACACGGACAGACTACAGGGCTCTGTGACTCCTCGATTCAGCCGGCCACACTTTATTGTCTCCACTCTATTTGCACCCGACTTCCTCCTTCACAATCAAAGTACCCCTTTTCCGATTCCTGCCTAACATAATAACAGGCCACTCGATATTGTATTGCATACAATAGCATTTTTGAAATATCTAGAGGTGTAAATGATAATTTTACAACCTCTTACATCTGGCTCCAATGATTGTCCATATTTTGTACAAAGAATGAGCAAACGTAACAAAAAGCTAGGCTAAATGAAACGTATTCTTGAGCTGCCAGAATGGATTTGAGTGAGCTAGATCAGTGGTTCCCAATCCTGGTCCTCAGTGAACACCTGTCCGACATGTTTGAGATGTTTCCCTGCTCCAACACACCTGATTTAAATGAATGGGTCGTTATCCAGCTCTGCAGAAGCCTGCTTATGACCATTCATTTGAATCAGATATGTTGGAGCAGGGAAACATCTAAAACATGCAGGACAGGTGTTCCCTGAGGACCAGGGTTGGGAACCACTGAAAGAACTGTTGAGACCAATCCATTGATTCACTACGCGATCGATCATTAGAAGGGGGATGGGATACCGTGCCTTTCAAACAGCCTGAAAGATGCATTCATGGTTTACCAGATCAAAAAAAGAAGACCCCTAACCGTGCTATAAGTAGGGAAAACCGGCTTGGCGCAGAAGCAATCTTCTGCATCCTCATAATTAGTATAACACAGATGGAGTAAATCATAGTTTTCAGGCTTTATCGTTTGGTTTTATATGACACAGCTTCCAACGTTTAGAGACTTAACACTAGAAAATAATTATTGAATCCATTTTGGAATAAGGCTGTGACAACAAAACTTGGAAAAAGTGAAGCACTGTGAATATTTCCGGATGCACTGTTTTGTGATGTTATGTAGGTTATTACTGTAACATTGCGACTGCAAGAGCAGTGGCGCATATGTGTAAAACGAAAGTTGCATTTGATAATCCAGTATGCGGCCTATCTACTACAACTAGCCTGAAAGATCATTTCAAATAGCCTACATTTGGTTCCCCTTACATCTACGGACTAAATATAATAAATAGGCTAATCTCGGGCATTGCATTTTTTTTTTTGCTGGTAAACTGTGAATGCATCTTTCAGGCTGTTTGAAAAGTGCGATATTCCATCCCCCCTTCTAATGATTGATTGTGTGGGGAATCGATGGATTTTGTCCTGAAGTCCTTTTCCATTATTATATTCAATCAACTACCAGCCTTTAAGTTACTAGATCATGGCTAGCCCTATTTCAAACAGGCATTATACAACAGGGTAGCTATCTGACAGCAGTGTTAATCTTTTTGTAACGTTTATAGATTGATAAGGCATCTCATCAAGAAATCTTAGCAGTTAAAGTACAAAAATAGTGTAGCGACCCACACCGAAAGACGTGTGTTATATGTTAGGCTGTTAGTTGATTGTTCACCAGTAGTGTTCGCGGGGTCCGACATGCAAATCAACCTGCTGTCTGCTAATCACGGGATTGCCCAGAATGTTCGGATGACGGGCATCCTGGTGGTTGGCGAAGGGGACTGGAGGGGGGTTGGGCAGGGGGGATGGAGCATCCGAAGTTGAGACCAGGTTAAACGTCTGTTTCTGTTACGTCTGGGTTTCACAAGAGACGGTCACTATTGTTTTGTGGGCTACCTTTCTTTTATTTAGCGTGGGCTAGGGCCAAACAGCTGTCTTACTAGTAGCCTGTGTACCGTGTGGTTAATAAACGTCAATTCGGGAACTTCATCTTATGCCTGGACGATTGTTCCTTTCTGACCGAGCTAGTCAGGTCATTATAAGGCTGGGCGATATATCGATAGAAAAAATATCGAAGTAATGACTTCCCTCAATAAAGATATCGTAACATTAATTCAGTTTCAATAATATCGATAATGTCGATAGAGAATAATTAGGAACAGCAGTCCATTAATTTCTGTGATGCAGCAGGAAGTTGCGGAGAAATGGTAGCCTACGCTCACTAAAATATACTGAGGACCTCGAGTGGAGTAGCTAATGTTAACCGCGGAAAATTAGTCTTATTGCCGAAAACAGTGTCAGCAATAGCCATGGCGAGGGAGCAACTTCCAATGAAGAAATTATTGATAAAAAGGGTTCGTCTTCTTCAGTTATTTCAGTTAAGTGGTTTGGCTTTTTGAAATCCGACAAAGAGCAGAGCAATGTTTGGTGCAAATTGTGTAGTAAACAAACAGGTGGCTACCAAGTCTGGTAATACTACAAACTGCAAATGTGGTCTACAAACGCCTTTGAGATTAGTTAAAACGTTTGTTAACCGCGACAAAGCGTTTGCAGACCTGTCAAAGTCCATATTTGGTTTCTTATATACTACAACAATACGTGGGAAAATCCCAAATCAAACCAGACGAATATGGAGCAGACGATATGTTGTCAACATCTCCAAGGCAACCGCTTGTTAGGTCCGTAAATCGTTTGCGGACCTCTGGAGAGGTCTGGTTTTGCGGACTTCTTAGAATGTCTCTGGACCAATAAGAACAGCGTATTGGTCCAATTATAATACTAGTATATAAGAAACCTTTTTTACCAGCTGAAGCAAAATCACTCGTTGGAACATGCAGAAAGTGTCAGTTTGCGCCAAGGTATTGATAAAAAGCAAGGTTTTAAAAAGCTTAAGTTACTTGACCCCAGGTATGTGCTCCCTGGCCGCAAATATTTCTCTCACACCGCGCTGCCTAAACTTTATGCCGAGTGTAGGGAAAAAGTTGAGGAAGGGACTTATTTTACTACGGATCTGTGGTCTATTGTCTTAATTATCGTTATCGAATGGAAATATAAATATCGGTATAGATAATTTTTTACCCATATCGCCCAGCCCTAGGTCATTACAATAGATTTCAAATGGCTAAATGATACTGTTGTTGTTTTAAAAGTGTGCTATATAAATGAAAATGAAAAAAACGACATTTAATCAACTACACCACCATACGACAACTACGCTGTTAGCTACTAAGGTAGTGCTACGTGCTAAACAAAAACAGAGACATTTCTCTTATCTGAATCTGTTATGGAACCACATTGCCAATATGCATTTTTTTCTATGGCTCTGCGGCCCAGCAACTCAACTTTCATAACATTTTGTTCAGGAAGCCTCAACCCCAATGCTAAACCTTAAAACGATAACTGTAATATGATGCTCTTGTCTTCCGTCGCTGGCGCTGTATCAAACGCTTGCGTAGTGATTTGTGACTGACTGATGAACTGTGGAAATATCCTCGATTTAAAAAATGCGCTGCCAGATGTCAAAATAAACGCTTCTTTTAACAAGATAAATTTAATGTCAATCAGCATCCAATTGCCAGGGATAACAAATTACATTTTGGGTTGGCACCTGGGGTGGCCAGTCCGATATCAGGGGGGTCCAGTGCCACCCCGGCCACCCCTGTGGCTCTGCGACTGGCTGTAGGTGTCCGACCGATTGTGGTGGGCCGGTCTGAGCAAAAATACCAGGGCCATTTTTTTTCACAGGCCAGCCCTGGTCCAGCAGTGGCTTAGTTTGGGAAACCAATTGTGGACCCAAAAACAGACTCCTCTGAAGCTCAAAATAGGTGTTTTTCCTTATTTTATTGCCGGTCAGAAATACACGAAAAGCAGATGCAAAAGCACAACCAAGGAAGCAATGTAACGTACACTGTGGCATGTGACTAACTAAGCACAGAACTAAGAAACCAAGCCACTGAAATAGCACATACAACAAACAAGGCACAGATGAAAACTACATGTCCTAACGAGAACAGATTAACAGAACCAAAACCAAGAAAACACAACGAGGGCCTCTGGTGGCCAACAAAGGGTCACAACCCTGACACTTGAGTTTATATATTAAAGTATGATACTTCATCTAAGGAAGATATTTGCTTTACCTTACCCTGTAAGGGCTAATATTACAAAATCCCTGTTACAACAGCTTCACACTCATAAACTCAGTCTCATAGCTGCAAAAAATATGAAAACTTTGGGATTCAGTTGTCAGTACTAACTGTTGAAGGCCTTGATGCCTCTTCTTTCTAAGGGAGAAAATGAGATAGAAAAAATGTGTCAAGAGTTAGTTTCTACTCTACTACAATTAGATGTAATAGGCACAGTGTGAATACGTATCTTAACTTTAATCAAATCAAAATGTATTTGTATAGCCCTTTTTACAAGCAATGTCACAGAGGGCTTCATAATCGCCATAGAACTGCCCCTCAACCAACCTAAACCCTCAGGGAAGACTCCAAGAAAAACTCACTATAGGCCGTAAGGTGAACCCTGTTATCGTTTCAACCTGCTCCACAGTCTGGCATCTACACAATCTTTAGCTCATAAAGGCACGGTTCGACACATGATCGTTCTACACCAATAAGGTAGCTGCTTTTTGTGAACATGGATGGATATGGTTGGCAAATAGAGGATGGGACCTTGCACGTTAAAGTGTTTCCTCAATGTTTATTTTGCCTGTGGCGACTCGCCACGACTAAATTTCTGCCGCCATGGTATCAGAAATAGGGCTGTGATTGTTATTGTTAGCCCTATATGTGATTGTTAGAGTGCATGTCGGAGAATAGCACGGATACGCGCTTCACACCGCAGTTGAGATTGTGCATCTCTGAGAAGTCGTATAGCTAACTTGTCAGTTAATTTAAGCCTGTTATTGTATTAGTCTATAGTTCTTGCTAATTTAAATTAAGTTAACTGGTGATCTTCGTTGTTTGTATTATTCCCCTGCTAGCTAAATTGCACATAAAGTGCCCAGTCTAACCTTGTGTTGTTCTGTGTACCTGACAAATAAAAGACTTGAACTTGAACTTGAACATGTCTGTTGATTCGATAGCGATTGCTGCCTTTGCTTACGTTTGTATTTTCGGTGCATTACTATGCAGAAGTAGTTTAATTAATAAATAGTGGGTTTATTGTTATTATTTGCTACAGAATGCTTAGCCTATCAAGCTCAAATGAAGCAGACAGTGTACATGCTTTCGAGTACCTTAATCGATAGGCTCCTGACCAAAGTCAATTATTAATACGTCAATTAATAATTGGCAGCATTTATGCCATTTAGAACATTATGAGTGGAAGGTCTCTAAGTAGCCTAACCTTATTGCTTTAGAGGAACTAGTACAAAAATGTGAAATATTACATTAGTTATTAAACTATTACATTAACCTGGGGGGGGGGGGGGGGGGAGACAGACTTATGTCTTTGTTGTAACATTCATTCATTCTTCCACAAATGAAAACACTGATCAACCATAAAAACAATCGTCATGAAAAATATGAAATATGATATATAAAACTGTACAAAACAGAATAAGGAATAACAGGTTAAGGACAATCAGTCCTCACTGTCAGTGTCAGGACAGTTATCTTCCAGTTCCTCAGTTTCTTTTGTGTTGGCACAATTACAACAACGACATAAGTCTGTGCAACACAGTCCTGCAGAAAAACATGAACATCTGCCCGTCTGACAGGCACTTTTGCAGCCGCAGTGTATCACATGCAAAACACTGTCAGGGGCCGAATTTCTGTTACGTGCAAGGTCCCATCCTCTATTTGCCAACCATATCCATCTATGTTGACAAAAAGCAGCTACCTTATTGGTGTAGAACGATCACGTGTCGAACCGTGCCACCAAAATCCTATTACGCTCTGAAGAAACTAGTTCTGCATAAAACATAGACGCAACTATAATCGACTGGAATTTCAGCTACAAACTTTTTTTTGGTAGCTTAGCACGACTCGTTCTTTTTTATGAGCTAAAGATTGTGTAGATGCCAGACTGTGGAGCGGGAATCATTTTCTAAAAGACTTTTCGTGGTTCACCTTGCGGCCTACTAGAGGAGAACAAATTGAAGAAACCTTGGGAGGAGCAATTCAGTGAGGGATCCCCTCCTCCAGAGACAGTTGGAGAAAGAGAGGTGCAGAACACAGGCTAAACATTGTCATACAGCTACTTATGATACCTGGTTATATTCCACGAAAATCGTAAATCGTAAATTTGCGAGAAAAAAACGAGTAAATCTCGAGTCCACTTACTGTGCATTATCCTAACTTACTGTGCATTATCCTAAGGATGTTCATGACAATATGTGGATTCTGGGCTAAAATCACGCTGAGTATAATTTGTATAATACACCACCAGCTGTGACGTCTGTAATGTGAGGAGGTTGACCTTGCAAAGTAAAGTGATGTGGTTTCTTGACTGAAAAAAAAGAGTTTGGGACTAGAATCTCAGACAATATCCAAGATTTTTCTTGCGAATTCAATACATTTTTACCTACAATGGCCCTAATATACCATTGTACCAGTAGAAAGTGTGAAAAAGTTGCAAATCTATGAAATTAAATTTTCTCCATTAGTTGATTTACCAACATTTAAATAAGCATATCTCCTTAAAATACGTTCAGATTGCAATGTAAAATGCCTAATTTGAAAGCATACAATGTGGACTTTCATGAAAAGACATTTACTGAAATTAAATAGAGCTTTTTTGCCATTCAAGGAAATCGTTATGTGTGGTGTAAACCCAACATTTCTCATCAGACAGAGAATACCATCCACACAGGGAAGCATGGTGGTGGCAGCATAATGCTGTGGGGATGTTTTTGATGAATGATGGATTGCGCTAAATACAAGGACATTTTTGAGGGAAACCTGTTTCAGTCTTCCAGATATATCTGAATCAACTTTATTGCCAAATATGCCTACACATGCAAGGAATTGGTCTTGGTGACAGGAGCTTCCAGTACACATCAGCACATCAGACATAGATAAGAATTCAAAAATACATAGATAAGAATAAAAAATACATAGATAAATATTGCTGCAAGTAGCGATGCAGGTTCCTCCTCAAAATGGCAAAATATGATAAAAATGTACATTGTAGAAGGTCAAGTTGGACAACAAGAGAGAAAGATTTATTCACGCTTGGCAAACAACAACAGGCTGAATGGAGATTCGAACTCAAGAGCATGTGTCTTACAAGTCAGCCTCTATATCCTCTCTGCTACACATCAGCTTATACATTTTTATGAATAGAAAGAGCAGAATATTAGCTTTGGTCAGCTTTGGACAAAGTTTAAGCAGCTGTAATTCAGTCATCTTTTGACATTTCAAGGTGAAATTGCACATGGTACTTCAGAATGATGTAATCTGGAAGCCTATAAAGTTTGAAAAATCATCAGTCAAAAGGATATTTGCGTTATTGACACAGACAATGTGAACATTTAATTCAGCCATATTGTCTTGTATACATTTTTGCTAAATATTGCTTTGAAAGACATGTAGCCTACACATCTACAACAAATGTAGTTTTTCTACACACATGATGGAAGAAATCCAATGCGCTGTCTAGATGAAGCGGGATCTTGTCTACAAAGCACAAGTTAAAACTGGCTCTTCTGGTGTACATTTACATTTACATTTAGTCATTTAGCAGACGCTCTTATCCAGAGCGACTTACAGTAAGTACAGGGACATTCCCCCCGAGGCAAGTAGGGTGAAGTGCCTTGCCCAAGGACACAACATCATTTGACACGGCCGGGAATCGAACTGGCGACCTTCAGATTACTAGCCCGACTCCCTCACCGCTCAGCCATCTGACTCCTGTGTAGTAATCTCCTCAGAATGAAACAGTGTTACCATTATGATTGTGCAGCTAGACAGTTACTGTGGTGTACCTGTTTCACTAAATAGATAATCAGTATCATGACAGGCTCAATGGCCAGGTGTCAGGATTTGAACCTTGCACTTTGCAGTACACCGTCTCAGCCCATTGAGACGAGGCATTTCCTAGTGTTGGGAAATGCTGTGGTCAGTTACTGTTTTAAAAAAGTAAGCCGTTTCTCCTGTGGCAAGCATTGTTAGATTCGGCCCAAGTTTAAACAGCTGTAATTCAATCATATTTTGACATACCAAGGTGAAATTTTGCATGATACTTCCAAGGGATGTCATCTTGAAGCCTATTAGGTTTGAAAAACCATCAGTCAAAATTATATTTGATTTATTGACACAAAGATATTGAGGCAATGTGGACATTTACATAAAATACACCCCTTTCAGCCTGCATTCCTTATTCCTTTGCAAACTATAGAAATACAGGTGTTCTACACTTGTATACCAAGTTTGAACACAATTGGAATTACGGGTCAAGAGAAGAAGATTTTTGTAGGTTTACCCAAATTTTCACAGTATAGCTAAATCTATCATGGCGCACCTTATGGGTCCTTGAGGCTTTTTTGTTCCCCATGAGAAATAAGGCATGTTTACCAATTTTCAGGCATTTTGGAGTAATCGGCGCATGGGGAATCATGTAGACTTTGGGTGTGGCGTATAGCACCACCTATGAGTGAGTGACCTGTTATATCATTGGGCCAAATTTGAAAAAATGTGGCCAAGGACTTTTTGAGCTATTGAGCCATTTAATGGAGAAGAAGAAAAATAATAAGAAATATAGCTGCAAGCAGCAATGGGGTGGCCAAGCAGGTCAGATGACCCAGAAGAAACTTTCGACATCCTCAGAAGAGGGTTCTGAGTACACGCAGAAAGTTTGGTGTGAATCCATCAAAGATAAGCTGAGATACAACTTTCTGTTTGGCGGCTCTGCTGCCGTTTTCGATTGGCTGTACCGGACAAACGGTTTCGAAAATCTAAAATCATTTTGATAGAGTGAGGTGAGGTTTGATAGTGTAACAGATAACCAGTGACATGACAGGCTTGTTGGCTTTGGCTGGATTCAAACCTCTTACGTTGCCCTTGCCAGGACACCAACTTATCCTAGTGAGCTATTCTCAGTGCTGGAAATTACTGTGTTCAGTTACTGTGTAAAAATATAACCAGTTTTTTGTGTGGCAAGCGGTTGCCAGATTTGGCCCAAGTTTAAACAGCTGCAATTCAGTCCTATTTTGACACGTCAAGGTGATTGTGGTCTGAAGATAATCTGTGCCAAATTTGGTGAATATTGGATACATTTTGTAGGAGTAGGGAAAAAACATTTTATTCATTCATTCAAAATGGCGGCCGCATCAATTCAGCTGGTATCACAATTTAACATGTGTCAGACACGGGATCGCCCCCTAGCGGTTAGATGACACAACCTTTTGTGGACCTCTTTGGAACAGGGTCCCGAGCACCTGTACCAAGTTTGATGTCAATTCAGCAAATATTTCCTGAGATATGATCCCACTTCCTGTTTTGGCGGCTCCATTGCCGACTTTGATCAGCTTTACCGGAAAAACAGTTTTGAAAATCAAAAACCATGTGAGGCTTGATCTGAAGAGGTGGCTTATTGCAGCGCCACCTAGAGGTGAAATGGCATGACCTATTTTGGACCTCTTTAGAACAGGGTCCCTTGTCCCTATACCAAATTTGGTGTCAATGCAGTAAAGAGGTGCTGAGATATGACCTCACTTCTTTTATGGTGGCTTGGTTGACGACTTTGTTTGGCTGTTCCAGTCAATAGGTTTAGAAAATCAAAAAAACATGTGATGTATTTTGTGAGGCTTGGTCTGAATATGATGTGTTCAAAATTTAGTGAAGATTGGACAACTTTATAGGAGAGGTAGCGAAAAAACCTTATATTCATTCAAAATGGCGGCCACATCAATTCAGCTGGTATCACAAGTTAACATGTGTCAGACACGGGATCTACTAAGATATTACGAGACAAAGGAATCACTTAAATAAGACAAACAAATCAACAGTTATTGGTCAACACACAATCCTGCCTATTGTAGTGCCCCTAGAGGTCAAATAACACTACCTGTTTCAGACCTCTTAATAAGAGGGTCCCGAGTCCATACACCAAGTTTGGAGTCAATGCATCAAAGATTGGCTAAGATATGACCTCACTTCCCTTTTTCCGGATCAGTTGCTCAATTTGATTGGCTGTAACTAACAAACGGTTGCGAACATCAAAACGCCATGTGATGTCTTTTGTGAGGCTTGGTCTGAAGATGATCTGTGCCAAATTTGGTGAAGATTGGACAAACTTTATAGGAGAGTTAGCGAAAAAACGTTATATTTAATCAATCAAAATGGCGGCCACATCAATTTGATTGGCTGTAACTAACAAACGATTTCGAAAATCAAAAATCCATATGATAACTTTTGTGAGGCTTGGCCTGAAGATCATCTGTGGCAATTTTGAAGAAGAGTTGCGAAGAGTTGCGAAAAAACGCTTTTCCTTAACATTCAAAATGGCGGAGAATCTATATAACTGGGTATGACATCATAGGACTCGTCTTGATCCAGGGAATACAACGATACCTCATTTTGGAAAATGAGACATGTGGTTCAAAACTAACGTGTGTAAACACACCTTCAACTTTGACCCATTGGTGGCGCTAGAGTGTTTGAAATGGAGACATGAAACTTGGTGAAATTGATGAGGGGACTGGCCCCAAAGAGTGTGCCAAATTTCACAACTTCTGACAATACGGTTTTAGGGGCTGCCATAGACTCCCATGGAAGAAGATGTGTAATAATAATAACTAGAGAGGGTACAATTTCTGGGGACATTGTAGGGTGTGCTTGCTTGCGTCGGTTGCACAGGCGTCCGTTTTTTTATGACATTTTTACAACTGATATTTCTGTATATTTTACATAAAACTGCATAGGGCCTACTTATTATTTATAAAGATTACATAGATTTAGAAGCATATTTTCTTTGCTGCTCATTTACAACTCAAAATACGAGTGAAGTGTAGAATGAAATATGATGTCTTCTCATTTCCCCTGCAAGAGGCAGCTGCATAGCTGAATCAACGAATACATTTGGCAGACCGGTGTAAAAATTGACCTAATCTCTATGACTTAAACGTACTTTTAAGTTTTCCCTTCTCGTGATATTTTCAGGCATTTAGCCTACTCATATTGCATTCATTCATTAATAAAGAACCCCCTCTGAAGATTATTCTACGACGTTACCCGGCAGTAGAAGATGGAATCGCGATTCAAACAGTACCATCTGCTAACTGAAAATATGCCCCCAAAAACGTAAATAAGCTTGACATTTATTTAGTGGAAAATCGCTCATTCATAAAAAGCTCACTGGTATCGATCATTGTCAGTAACAACGCAAAATGCGATATAGCCCTGTGTGGAGAAGCTGCCCCGGTACCAGTACAGTACTAGACTACTGCTGTGTTCGTCTTGGTAGCGATTGCGTTGGTTGAATTCGATCTAACGTTCCGTTGTACGGTTTAGGCTGAAATTAATTATTTTCATGAACAGATTGACAAAGTTTAGGCTGTGGCAATGAAGTTCAGGTTAGTAGTCAGATAGTTTCACCTATTGAAAGTCTTTTGATTTAAGTAAGGGGAGTGCCGAACATGTTCTGTCGCCGTTTACTTTCCGAATTTCCCGTTTATTTTCCCGATAATAGCAAGGGGTGTAAAACAACAATAACACGTTGTAACTAACGTGTATAGTAGTTAGCCAATGGCACTAAAACAGCAATCACATATTCCTGGCTAGCTAGTCTAACGTTAGCAAGTTGCCTTTTTAGTGGCGCTTGTATGTTCACCTCAGTCTAGCGAAGCACGAGCTTCGCGCCATTTTAGCCAAATGTACTGTAAAGGTAAAGCTACCTAGGGTTAGTTAGTTAGTTTTAAAATGCATATTCAACTGGCATATCATTAGCAGTTTTACGACATTAGGATGTGAAACAAAAAGGTACAGTGTTAGTGCAGTACAGTTAGTGTATTCTCGGAGGTGATCAACACCCTACAGTAGGCTAGGTACGATAGCATCCCTTGGTTTTACGCTTCTGTAAAAACAACTGCTAGTTAAATTAATGCGTCAGAACATGAATAATGTTCGTGTGAAACCATATTCAAAATCCCTCACTGCTGTGTTCTTGGATGGGCAAGAAATCTGTAAAAAGACACACACTGTCAGGACCGCCAAGGAAGTCATTGATGCCAGTACATCATTATTGCCTTGCCAAGCAGAAATGATTAGAATTCTTAAATTCTGCTCTGACTTCAATGAATATGTGGAAACTGATGTGAACAGTCATATTGAACATTTGGATACATTCCAAATTCAATTCAAGTCAGTTAAGTCAGACATAGATGACACTGCTGGTAGCTGTAGCACAGACACGCAGGTATGTATACTATGGTATTTAAAGATACTACATAATAAATATGCTCAATCCCATTCTATCCTAACTATTCAATATTAGTTTTATTAATTTGTTGCATGTGAGTTACAGGACATTAATTGCAAAGCAGTAATGTCAGCATTGCTTTTTAACACCTCTCTAATTCCTAAAACTTTTAGTGTACTACCATGCCTCTGAATTCTGTGGCTGTACTGAATCCGGATGCTGATTTGACTAATCATATTGAGGTAAGTTTGTGAGAAGTTGGCGTCTACCGGCGCTAGAATGATTTTTTAATTTTTTACATAATTACATTTAATTATTGATGATTATGTTTCAGATGGCAAGTTCTTGAGTTTTGACTGAAGTTTATTTAGAGCATAACAGATTTTGTTTAAACTGTTTTTGGCTTGGTATGTTAATTTAGTGTTCAAGATCAGCTAATGATCTTGATCCTGAGAATTTCAAAAGTCATCTCCGACAGAAAGACCCCCGGATTTTGGCGTTCTATCAGGAGAACGGGACTCTTACTGAGAAATGGAGAAGGATATTGGTAACGACTGCTGTTAGCTACCTTGTTGAAAAAAGGGGATTGTAAGTACATTTTCTTCATGGACTGATTTTATTTGCGGGTAGGGGCTTAATTGTTAATAACCAACTTTTATCCTTTTCATGGTGCTTTATTTCAGTTACCCAGTAAGTGCTGATAAACAACTTCTTGCCAGAGGTATTGTCACAATCTTTCCTTCACTTCAGATTAAAATGGAGGAAGAAAATGAAGGATATGTGAGTAAATAATCAGGTGTAGAATATTGTATGGTTGCTTATTGACTCACTAAAAATAAAATACTATCACTAATTTAATGGTATTCTATATATTTTAGGAGCATTTTTACGATCCAACGAGCCACTCAGGCTTTCTTGAGGACAAACTGAGAAATCTACGGCGGAACCTTAGAGACGATCAGCGGCGTTATTGCAAAAGGGGTTTGGGTCGTGGGTCATCTGAAATCACTCTTACACTGGAAGAAGTTACAGAGGGGGATGAAGAGTCTGCCAAACAGTGGATAACTGTGATTAAGAGGATGAAGCCTACTCCTGGGAATCTTTCGTCAATTAAGATGGGTATGGAGAAGACCTACACCCACCGTAGGTTTTGGATAACGAGTCAGTCACCCACTGTGACATTTTTTAACACTACCCCCGCTTCATTGATATGCCATATCTGGTAAGTCAGTTTGCCTATTTTATTACTGTAACTTAAATTAATGAGATTGCATTTATTTTGTTTGAGTACATTACTTATGTCTTGTCGTGCGGTTATTACAACTCTTCAGATCGACTTTGGGGAAATGTTTCCAGGGAAAGCAGATCTCTTTCTCCGCAAATGGGAAGCTACCATTGTCCCAAAGTTGCTAAAGCTGGCTGCACTGGAAAAGAATGTTGAAGGACCACCACAACCTGAGAGTGCTGGTAAGTTGCAAGCAATGTTTATTAAAAAAATTGGGGTGACAATAAATTCCTTGTATAATGTTCAATGTATGAAGTATTTTCTGTATTCTGTTGTGTGAAGGACTTATTTAGTTTTTGCCAACACATTAAATTTGCGCTTTCTTTAGAATCAAAGTGCTTCACAGCCCTCAAGATGCTGACCCACTATCTGCCACCTACTGCATCGGGAAGAAGTCAGGGATGGAGTAAATGCAGTGTGAAGTCAGCTCTATCTTACATCTTGGACGTAAAGCCTGTAAGATACTTTTAATATCTGAATTAATTAAATGTGTCCATATTCTGTTCCATGGGATAGGTATGAATTACCAAATTTGTGTTTTGGATGTGTTTGTCTTTTTCAGACAGGAACCAGCATCAATAGCCTCCTGGAGAGCCCTGAGACCGCAACAACAGTGAACCAACCCCGCCTTGTGAGCTTAGGACACCCCATCTCAGCAGTGCAGTATGTCATCGTCGCAGCAAAATACAAAATACAAATTTGTTTAAGGATTTTTGTGATGACATATGCAGTGCATAATATAGTGCCTATTTGTGAACGTGAAGAGGTGCTCATGTTTCTTCAAATCTTAACCGTAAAATATTTTGAAGAGCACCTCCATACTTATGTAATAGAGAAGAAAGATGAATATGAAATTATTAACTTAAAAGATGCTAAAGATGTTGTACTGCTTGATTTATTGTTGTCACTATGATTTTGAAACGCACATCATTCCAAAATACTAACTTGTTTATGGATTTTTGTGATGACATGTGATGACCTTATCTAAAGTAATAAATGTATGCTGAATTTGTAGTCATGGCTCTTTGGTCATTTATTTGAATTATATTAATGAAAGTTTACATAAACACACAGGTGTGTTGATTTTGTGTAAGCATAACACAAAAGTGTGTCACAAAAACCTACACAATCGCTGTGCTACATAGTTTAACAAAAGTAATGTGTTAGAAGTAACACAAACTGCGTTGTCCTTATCTAGACATACAATTGTGTTAAAAAACAACACAAATTGAGTTGTTTTTAACACATCTGTTCTTAGAGTGTTAAATCGAATTCAACCAACGCAATCGCTACTGTACCAAGACAAACACAGCAGTAATAGTCTTGTAGTAAGGGCCTAGTACAATTTACCTGGGCAGCTTCTCCACACAGGGCTACATCGCATTTTGCGTTGTTACTGACAATGATCGCTACCAGTGAGCTTTTTATGAATGAGCGATTTCCCCCTAAATAAATGCTCAACACTTCAATGGGGGTTATTACTTGAATAATGTTTACAAAGTGGTGACTGGACAAAGACGTTGACTAAACTTGTTGTTGTGACTCGATCCTGAAATGGTTTACATATCTACAAGCACAAGAATCGTAGCTTTCCAATGATGTATAACATGTGTAGTAGTCGAAAAAATATATTTATTAACATTTAGTGCGTAGTAACTGGGAGAGGAGGGGGCAGTGTTTCGGGCCCGCGGGCGGGCCTGGACGAAAAACAGGTTTTAATAAATAACCCCATTTGAAGATTATTCTAACAACAACGTTACCGGCAGTAGCTATCTTAGATGGAATCGCGATTCAAACAGTAGCCTACCATCTGCTATCGTAACGAAAATATGCCCCCAATAACGTAAATAGCTTGACATGTTTTGCTAATGCAGAATTCGGTCAAATGAAATCGATAGACGTAATGAGTGGCACATAACGTTAAGTAACATTGCATTTTATTTTGTTTGAGTTTTAATAACTTGTCCAGTGGGGCAAGTAGCCTAAAATTCTCTTCCAGACTTGCCCTACAAAAAAAATCCACTCGTCCCGGACAAGCCTTAATGTCGAGCCCTGTAGCTACATGGCTATGTACTGTTGATACAGATCAGAATCCATCATATCTTGGACACCCAAAATCAGCGAATCTCACAGCCAAATCAATTATAGGCCTATATAAAGGCCTTTATATGTATATATATATATCTATGCAGGGGCGCCGTATAGGGGGGAAAAGTTAGGACGATTCTAAGGGCCCCTGACTGACAGGGCCCCCAAAAAATAGGCAAAAAGTAATATAAAATGATATTATATTATATAAACCATCATCGAGTATATAATACATTTAAAATATAATAATACAATGAATGATCTCTTTGTTTTTACTTGTGTTTGGCAATAAAGGTTAAATATCCCTATTGACCAAAAAGTAAACATCAATATTGACCGACCATCCCCCTGTATCTGCATGAAATGGTTTGATCCTGCCTTAGCGCACTTATCGGTGACGGTGTTTTGTTGCAGTCAGTAGATGCGCTAGTCGCTAGAATGTCGGGCCGTAAACACAAATCAGGGTTTCGGAAAAGATCAGAGAAAAAAGAAAGAGAGGATAGACAAAAGAGATGGTTTCAATCAGTAACCTAGTTTTTTACCAAGAAAGGTGGGTAGCCAATCTGTGAGTGGTATTAACCTGTAGGTTTAATGTCCATATAAGCTATCTAGCTACCCAGCTAACAAGGGACGTCCTGGGGACGTCATTTTGTTAGCTGGGTACAGTGTTAGCCTACATTTCATCACTCATATTGCATTCATTCATTAAGAACCACCTTTGAAACAAGCTGAACCCCCTTGAAACAAGCTATTCTAACAACGTTGTCACCGGCAGTATTAGATAGAATAGCGATTGAAACAGTACCATCTGCTAACTGAAAATATGCCCCCAAAAAACGTAAATAAGTTTGACATTTATTTATTGGGAAATGGCTAATTCAAAAGAAGTTTGCTGGAAGCGATCATTGTCAGTAACAATGCCAAATACGACCATTTGATCTTAGACTAGAGCCCTGCACGGTGGAGAAGCTGACCTCTGTCAGAAGCTGTAAATTGTGCCTAGCTGCTGTTGCTAGCCAAACTTAAGGGGATTGTTTGAATGCGCCGGAAATGAAAAACCTTTCTTTTGACATCAAGTTTAGGCTGTGGCATTGAAGACAGCGACATACCACACAAGCTTGAGTTTAAATACATTATTTAATGTGAAATTACTTACTGTACATGCAAGTCTTGAATTACTGAAATTGTATGATGCTGCCAGTAGCCTACTGTGCGCAACAGTCTTACTACATCTATGCACGTTGTAGTTACGCGTCGTTGCTAACGTGAGCTGACGTTGTGACGTTGGGCTTGCACTGATTCCCTTTGGCGACAAAAGGCACTTTTTGCCACAAAAAGCCACTTAGAATTTTTGCCATGGGGCCTGAAATTCCTGGTGGCGCCCCTGTATCTATGTCTACAAACTTCTGCCCGGCGTCTAGCTGGCTGCTTGTTACTAAGTAACAACTTTGTTGCACGTACATTGCGAGCTAACAGTGTCCGGTAGGCTACTTCGCTATAAATAATGATGTTAAACCGAGACCACTCAGCCCTAAAAGAAAATGTAAGGTAAAAGAAACAAAAGAAAGGTTTGAGGTTAGGCTACTCTGAAAATTGTAAATAAAATTGGCTAATGTAATAATAAAACTGCTAAATCCTTCTCTAACTAGGCTCCTCTATATCTTGCATAATGAAATATAACGTTTTTTAAGTCATCAAAAAGCCTGCGCATGCCCTCATTACTCAAGTGATGCCAATCAGGGCGGTAGGACGCGAGTGTCTCAGAAATAATATAGAGCTATTTGTCTAAAAGGCCGACCAATGAGAATATTTAGAATAAAAACAACACAGAAGCAGGCGGCAAATAAACGGGCAGATGTTAGCCTTGCATTGTTTGAAAAAGAAGAAGCGGGAAGCCCTAGTATATAAGAGGCAGATGTTGGATCATATCACACCATGGAAAACCAAAGTCGTCCCCACGTCTGGATCGTTGGCAGCTCGTTGGTCTACTGGCTTGCGCGGCACGCGGAGGAGGTCGGACTGTACCCCGACCTTGCACTGGAGTGCCATATTGAATGGGTAGGAGTGAGAGGCATGAGGTGGGCAGACCTTGTGCCTAAGCTCTGTGAGAAGCGTGGCATGCTTCCCAGCCCGGACATAATGGTGCTCCACGTCAGGGGAAACAACCTCGGCCAAGTGACCGGCATTGACCTGACGAGGCGGATGAAGCGAGACCTGGGGGCCATTATGGAGATGTTCCCAAACACTCTGCTGGTGTTTTCGGATATCCTGGAACGCTGCGTCTGGAGGTATCAGAGGAGCACCAGCGCGTCTGGTATCGACAGGGCAAGACGTCGAGTACCGACTCCCTCACCGCTCAGCCATCTGACTCCCTACCTTGATCACGTTGGAAACAATGTGTTCTTGGGAAACATCCAAGACGGTCTCCGACGACTCCTGTGCTAGCCACAGCACAAACAACAACGGCTCTTTTAAGAGCCACCCAAAATGTAAAAAAAAGAGCAATTAGACAGTTAAAAGTGCCGTTGTAATTTTACAACCAGGGCTCTTACAGGGTTAAATGGTACCATCTTCCTACATCTTTGAAGTCTGTCATAAAAAGCAGCATCACGTATGGCTACATTGCGAGCTCAGCTCACGGTGTCCGGTAGGCTACTCTATGCTATAAATATAGCGAGCAACTCTACATTTATACGTCTCTGAGCTTGCTTTAAAATACTCTCATCTTCCGAATAAACGTACCGGTACGTTTATTTTTTTTACCCGAAAAATCCACCCGGTACATTCTTATTTTGGACGGTACGTTTATTTTTTGGGGGGGAAATCGAGACATAATTTTAGAAAATTCCATGCATTTTTTTTCGGAAGGGAAGATAATTTGAACTCTTTGATGTGAAAATGTTAGCTACCTTAGCTAGCTAGCTACTGGCAAGTAGCTTACATTAGCTAACGACGTTAGCTACCAACTGAAGGTTGTCAGTGCAAGCTAGTAAATGTTAGCCAGAGCCTCATTATGGCTCTGATGTTAGCTCTAGCTACTGTACACTCACATAACGGTTCCCATTCAGCACACCAGCATGACAGTCACAACCTATAGACAACGAGCCTCTCATCGTCAAATAAAAATCCCAGGGTATTTCCGTGGTTACCAGTGTGTCTTTCAGGATTGCATGCCTCACAAGACGCGGAATATGAGGTGCACCGGCAGTCGTGTCTACTATAAGTTTGTTAAGGTATACCTGTAGTCATGGTTATTTGACAGATTTGTAACTATGTATTTCCAAGCTACAGGCATTGAAGTATTTTCCTAGCAATGCTTTATTTGGTAGTGGTTGTCATGTTGACTGTAAGCTGTTTTAGGAAAAGTGATAGTACTAGTACATGTATGTTTGTAACTAGACAGCCTCTTTTTTTTACTTTGTAATAACTATGTATTTCCAGTGGTTTTAATGTTATGTTGCAGTCATGTTGACTGTAAGTTTTTGAGGAAAAGTACTACCATAGGCCTATATTTGTAACCAGACAGCCTCTTTTTTGAAATTTTCTAACAATGATTATGTATTTCCAAACTACAAGTGTTGACGTTTTTTCCTAGCAATGGTATATTTGCTGTCCATTTCTATTCCTGATTGCAAGTGACAGTAAAAGATGCGCACTTACACTGGTAGGAACACATTTTGATAGCATATGGACACAGTTTGCGTGCTGATTTGGCAATTTTCCGGGGGGTACTTTTATTCCGGGGGGTACTTTAATTAGATTTTGAAAAGATGTAAATATGTCGAGTGGTTGAAGGACTACAGTAGGCCTATCATTGTGTATGTCAAAGAAACGTTGCTAGCGGTCTGTGCTTCTGGTAATTTGCTTACAAATTATTAGATTTAATTGGTTTATCAGTACAGGAGTTGAATAGAAAAACAAATATTTACTGAATTATATGTCAAGACTGTAATATTTAAGTTATCCAATACTTGTGGCAATTCTAGCCAGTAGGCTACAGTAAGAATTCTGGGCATTGTCGTGTTGAGCGTGCTTTGCCATCTTAAATATAAGCTTCTAATATGTTTTCAGTATACCTGGTCATAAAACGTTCTGATGACTTTCCATTGCATTTTTTGGTCTCTGCAAATTATGTTCTTATTTATTTCGAATAGTTCCTGATCTGTGCTCTGCATCTCCAGAAGGCCAGACTGAACCCTGTTGCCCAGTGACATTTGTGAAGGTAAATTAGTATAAATCCGATCGTACTACATCCAAACGTCCCACATACACGTGCGGTTTACAATACACTAGACTACAGTCTATTGTATCGCAGACTGCGTTTTTTTTATCTGACTTATTTTACACAATATTTACCCCAACTAATTTAGGAACACTACAATTATTGTATGTGCCACTGTGTGTGTTGAATACCTGCTAGGGAGAGACTATTTTTTACCAGTAAGCACACGAGACGAAATGCTTCACCTTTCATGTCTGTACTGAGAATGAAGCGCCTGGCCAAAGTGAAGTGTAACCAACACACAACTGCATCTGTTTTTAATATTCTGACTTAATAAACAAACAATAATTGTGTTCAAAATGTTAATTATTGTAGAATCACATAAGTATTAATAATTATATAAGCTTATATCGTGTTATATGAATTAACTTAAATAGTCCCATTAAATCGACCCTCATAAGACGCAGTATATTTACATGCCATATACTTCAAGGTATCAAATAATCAGTCATACATTTCTTTCCAATAACACTTTTGTGTTTGAAATTGTGTTTTTATTTTCTAGTCGTTCCAGATCTGTGCCCACATCTCCAAGGTTATTTTCTCTACAGTTTGGACTGCTTCTGGTTAAAGGTTGGTAATAACAAGTACAGGCTACAGTAGCCAGCATTTGAGGTATGTAAACTAGCTTATTTACTCTGTATAAAGATCTTCCGATTCTACTCTAACTATTACACATTAATCAGAATTTCAGCCATTTCAGCAGTGTCAATACAGTCATGCCACGTAAGGGAAATAAATCTCAGTCTGCAAAGCTGCGCTGGTCTAAATTGGACCTTTCAGACCCACGCTTACAGAGTGCAGAGCCACACAGAAGTGATGATGAATGTGGACAAGTGTGGAGTCAACCTGTGGTGTCATCCTCATGCACAGTTCAGTTTCCAGTTCAAGAGCCCAATGGAAGTGTGATTTCCACTTCTGAAAATGACAATATTCAAGAACAATGCATCCTACAAAGTCAGATATCAGTGCAGGCGTCAACTCATCAGGGTCGTATTGGCTATGTAAAGTCAAGGAACAAGCAGTGTACATGCATGGCTCTGACATTTTTGGCATATCACAATGAGGTTGAGGACCTGAAGAAGGCTGATCTTGACAATATTCTGGACAAGGGCAACAGCTTGTATGACAAAACTATAAAACAGCTCAAAAGAGGAAAACGTTATAAATGCCAACAACTGACAATGGAGGAACTACCACTCAGAATCAACACTGACCAACATGAGAACAATGTTCTTAAATCTCCGGTGGAGATGGGATGTGTGAGAGCCAGCGCAGCCGTTCATAACCAGGCTTGGTTTCTTGATCTCTCCACAAGACTTCAGTGTCTCTCTGCGGGCGTTACACATGCCCTCCTTATCATATCACCATATTGCATTGCTGTGTTCAGAGACAAGTCTGGAAGATATGGACTGTTTGATTCTCATTGTCGAAATGCAGATGGACTACCTGACAGAAATGGAAAAGCGGTTATGATAACTTTCACACATTTGAGTGAGATGGTTGCAAGGATTCATACGTTGTATGAATTTCTACTTACAGATTGCAGAGGCCCTATTGATGGACTACAGTATGACTTCATGCCAGTTGCATTTTAACATGCAAGACATCTTTAACGTGCAAGACATCCGACTGTTTGCCATTCCTATCAGTGCCATCTGACAAGCCACAAAGTGAAAAGCATGTGAAGAAGGTGACACAGACCAAAGATGTAACGCAAACTGGATTCCCACCCAGCAAACATTCTCTGCAGTCAATCAAGGCACTATCCACACAAGGCATGTCAAAGGACAGTAAGGCATTACCCAAGTTAAATGTACAACAGCGACAAAAAGAAAAGCGAAGACAAAGAAACCAAAGAATGCATGGTGCTCACAACACCAGCAGATATAGAACAGATGCAGATTTCAGAGAAAAGCAAAAAGAAACTTTCCGCCTAAAGTATCGTAATGATCCTGCCTTCAGAAAAACTAAAAAAGAATCGTTGTGCCACAGGTATCATAATGATCCTGCCTTCAGAAAAACGAAAAAAGAATCGTTGTGCCACAGGTATCATAATGATCCTGCCTTCAGAAGAATCATTGTGCCACAGGTATCATAATGATCCTGCCTTCAGAAGAAAGCAAAAAGAATCGTTGTGCCACAGGTATCATAATGATCCTGCCTTCAGAAGAAAGCAAAAAGAAACTTTGCGCCTAAAGTATCGTAATGATCCTGCCTTCAGAAGAAAGCAAAAAGAAACCGTTCGCCACAGGTATCACAATGATCCTACTTTCAGAAAACGTCATTTGCAACAATGCATCAGTTACATGAAAAGCAAGTGTCACAGTGAAGCACATTTTAAGATGGCCCATAAGATGCGCTGTGCCTTGAAAGTAAGTAGGAAATACAGACAATGGACTCATTCTACACGTGAATACAGTCAACCAGTGGACAACAGCCTAATGCAGACAGCTATATCCACTTTCAAGGAATGCATTAATTTAAAGCTGGCCCAACTTTTGTGTGCACAATGTGCCATCGCACCCTTTTCCCCAACCAAGTAAAGTGTTGCAATTGCAGCAATTACAAGAAAAATCCACACGTTGTTGCTGTCTGTTTGACAGGGCAATATGTCCATGTGTGCGAAGATCCATGTCAAGGTCCTGAACAATGCACTGTACCAGAAGAAAGGAAAAAAGAGTGGATTTGTCACAGCTGTCATTCCCATTTGAAGGCAGGAAACAAATCATCCATCGCTGTGGCTAACAACCTGGACCTGGAGCCCATTCCCCCAGAGCTCTGTGATTTGAACGTGCTGGAAAGACAACTTTTGGCCAAAATATTGCCATTTGCCAAGATTGTCACACTTCCTAAAGGTCGACAAGCAGCTATACATGGCGCTGTGGTGTGTGTGCCATCCGAAGTGGAAACAACGGTAAATACTTTACCAAGACCATGCAGCTCATCCCAGTTATACAGAGTGAAGCTGAAAAGACGTCTGGTTTACAAAGGCCACCAGCTGTTTCACACCGTAAACATGAGAAATGTAGTAGCGGGACTCTCAAAGCTCATTGACACACACCCTGACTACAGAAACATTACAATCAGAGCTGATGAGAAAATGGATGATGATGATGATCGGATGGACCTTGATAGCGATGATGAAACTGAAATGATGGAGGTACTTAATCGCATAGAAAGTGCTGATCTATCAGAGGTAAAGTCGGCAGCTTTACAGCCTGCTTATGAGCAACAGGAAGACCATGACCAACAACCTCCCAATGCAGAGACTGAGAAAGCTGCACTAAGACCTGGAGTTGGCTTGGACAGTTGTTTACAGCCACCTGACCTTGGAGAAGAAGCACTGACCTACGGGGATGGGATTTTCAGGATCGCCCCAGCACAAGGAAACACGCCTGTTAGCTTTTCCCAAGTCCCAAGGCTTGAGGCAATGGCTTTCCCTGTTCAGTTCCCTACAGGAAGGAATACATTAGACGAGACAAGACAAGTCAAACTATCCCCGAGCATGTATTTCAATGCAAGGCTTTTCTGTGTTGACACTCGTTTCGCAAGAGACCAAAGCTACCTGTTTTTTGCGCAGTTTGTCACAGAGACTCACCTGGCAAAAAGCAGCATGTCAATTCAGTTAAGGAAAGGAAAATCCAAGACCAAGGACGGACGGAAAATATCCAACAAGTTGCTCCAGGACAAATGTGAGGTTGAGAGGTTGGTGAGAAACAGAGATGCTACAAGATTCATGCAACCACTGAGAGGGACTCCAGCTTACTGGGATAGAACTCTGAAGGATTTGCTCACCATGGTCAGACAATTAGGAAAGCCAACTTTCTTCCTGACCTTCTCTGCTGCAGAATTCAGATGGCCAGAGGTAATCACAGCCATCAAAGCACAACAAGGTCAACAAGTGGATTTTTCTGAGCTAGACTGGGCTGAGAAATGTGACATTCTCAGAAGTAACCCTGTAACCACCATGCGCATGTTTGACAAGAGGGTTGATGCTCTGATGAGACAGTTGCTGTTGGGTCCTGCGCAGCCAATCGGTGAAGTTATCGATTACTTTTACCGGGTAGAATTTCAGGCGAGAGGAAGCCCCCATATACATTGTCTCTGTTGGGTAGCAGGAGCTCCTATCGTCGGAGAAGACCGGGATGACGAGGTATGTGACTTTGTGGATCGCTACATTTCATGCCAGCTGCCTGATGAAGACAAACAACCCTTACTTCACAGATATGTCACGGACATTCAAATGCACAGCAGAAGTCATTCCAACTCATGCAGGAAAGGTAACAAAGTATGCAGATTTGGATTTCCAAAACCACCTACAAAAAAAACGCGCGTAACTTCCCCTATGCCACAAGAAGAGGAAGGACCACCCCAAGAACATCCAATGTGACCCAAAAGCACAGGTTGAAGACATGTCACAGCTATTGGCGCAATGTAATATGACATTTGATGAGTATGACACGTATGTTGAGTCGTTGACCTACGCAAGCGTCATTTTAATGAAGCGTGATGTCAAGGACTGCTGGGTGAACAACTACAATCCAAATTTGCTAATGGCGTGGAACGCAAACATGGACATCCAGTACATTCTTGATGAGTATGGTTGCATCATGTACATGCTCTCCTACATATCCAAGCCAGAGCGTGAGATGAGTGACTATCTCAAAATGATAGTCAAAGACATGAGCCCAGAAAATCAGACGGAACGAGATGAAATGAAAGGTGTTCTTCAGGCTTATTCCAAACACAGAGGTCAGCGCCCAGGAGTCTGTGGCCCGTACGTGCAGCCTGAAAATGAAGTCTTGCTCACGTGAGGTTTTATTTCTACAAACGAGTGACAACGCACTGAAAATGAGTCTTCCACTTTGCGCATTGCAGAAGAAACCAGAGGAAAGTGAGAATGTGTGGATGACGGGTATACCCGACAAATACAGAGCCAGACCTGAAACGCCAGAGTTTGAAAACATGTGTCTAGCAGACTTTGCATCACATTACAGGATTGTCTATGGCAAGGAAACAGAAGACGGCAAGCATGTCAGCCTATTAAACAACATGGGAATGATCCAGAAACGCACCAGAGGGAAGCCTGCAATCATCAGATATGCTCGCTTTTCAGAAAAGAAGGACCCTGAGAACTTCTACGGAAGATTGCTCAAACTCTACCTCCCCCATCAGTCAGAGTCATCGCTGAAAACCGAAATGTTCCCCACACACCAGGAGTTTTACAAACATGCCCATGTGAGATTACCAGGAACACACGAGATATGCGCAGTGACTGCAATTGTTCAAATAAACCAACAGAAGTTTGAACAACACAGTAAGATAGTGGAACAAGTCTTAAACGACTACATGCAGAACAGCCCTGTGGAAGATGCTTGGAACACCTTCGCCCCGGAAGCTGAGTTGGAGAAGTTGGAATGTATAGAAGAACGAAAACAAGCAGAATTCACGAGAATGAACAAGATGATGTTCCGGAGTTTACACGTGAGAAGCAAACTGGGGGGATTGCATTTACTGTAAAGGCCCCACAAATGTGGCCGGATTTTGTTCGCAAAATGTATCGAAACCTTAACCGGACACAAGCTGGCACATTCTACTTGGTTTGTGAGTGGTGCGTTAACCTAGCCTGACGATGTCAGACTCATAATTCTTGTCAGAATATGAGTCTGAGGACTCTCCATTGGGCTGTGACTATGGGGCGTGTTTCAACCGAACTCGGAAAACAAATGCCTCTTCGCTCAATTGGATAGACCTACAACCAATCAGAGCTACGTAGTATGTTAACTTTTACCAAACCCCGTAGGAAGGACGGCAAAAACATATTTTCCATCGACAAATGCCTTGATTGCGTTTCTCTGTTCCTCTTTCAAAACTAATGCGCTGTCGATGTCTTCTAAAACAGACTCGATGGCAGAATCATAACATCCCAGCTCTCCAGCGGTAGCCATGTTTGTTGAAAACGAATTCAACAAAAGCGCTCTTTGGTGACGTGGTTGATTACGTTACTGTTGATCATCTGTCCATCATCGTATAAAGCCCGCCCTGACAATTTCATTGGTCCGAACAGCTTCTGTTCGGACAATAGTTGTTCCCCAACGGAGATTCCCCAGACCCATATTCCCGACCAAATAATTTTGTGGGCGGGGATAAGATGGTCTGGCAGCCAGGCTAGCGTTAACCGTGTGCGTGGCCTAAATCCTGACCCTTTCTTTTACTTTGTCACTGGTGACGCAGGCACAGGAAAATCTCACCTCATAAAGTGTGTTCATGCTGAGGCAACAAAAATACTCAGTAAACTGCCTAGACTATGCGAGGACACCGACATATCCATGCCAACCGTTTTACTGACTGCATTTACAGGAACCGCTCACTGTAAAATATTTCACTGTAACTTTACAGTAAATTACTGGCTACTAGTTGCATTATTTTCACAGTAATTTTACAGTAATTTATTATAAATATTTCACAGTAATGTATTGCACGTTTCACAATAATGAACTGTAAACATTTCACAGTAAAATGCAATGCAACTACAGCGGTATATTGTAACTTCACAGTTATCATGCCATTGGATTACTGTGATATAGCAGTATGTAGCTGTGGAATTACATCGTCTTGCTGTATATAAATGACAGTGATTGTCTGTATTTTTATGTTTTTTACTGTAAAAGTAATGCAACTAGTAGCCAGTAATTGGGTGTGCTTTGCCTTCGGCAAGGGCACAACCTTTGTTCTCTCACATATATATTATTGTGAGAATGCTGTTAAGCATTCTCACTATTGTTTTCCTGTTTCTCTTTATTATTATTGTTGGAATGCTGCTTCAGCATTCCAAGTATTGTTCTTTGAATCTTTATTCAACTTCTTCATATTCTTATTCTATTTCTTTCGTGGCACGTTTCAGCGCCTTCAAATCTTCAGCTATTAAAACCGTTCAGCTATCAAAAAATTCAGCAGTTTCAGGCCATTCCTGCTATGACTTTTCAGCTTTTTACCTCTTATGCTTGAATTAATATAAATCAATATTCATCATATTTTTAACATGGGTTTCCAATGGAGTTTTCTTTCAAATCCTCTCAAACTTCTTTAAACTTCTTCAACTTCCAAATCCTTCTTCTTCCTCAATCTTTCAGCTAGAGCCGCCATTTAAACTTTAAAATGTTGACAAAACCCTAAACTATTTTTAAATAATTCAGCTTTTTGATATCTATTCAACTTTTTTCAATATCACTGATTATGTTTCATGACTTTTTCAAGCCGTTTCTGAGATTTACATGGGTGTGTACGTGAAAACCTAGAGTGCAGACTGAAACGCTTAGAGTGGAGGGGAGCTTCGGATGTCGTTGAAAAAATATTTCTAGTTTGCAAGCATTGCCACAATTTTCGCTCTTCATGCTTTGTTTTTGGATCAATAGATAGCTAATTTTGTGCTGGTCGTAGACAGTTGTCTGTTGAATCCAACAGACGTACACATTTGTTCAGAGCCCCACGAAAGCGAGACAAAGTCCAACTCTCGCCCCATAGAGACCAATGCAAATCTGGTGACAAAATCGTCAGAGAAAGCAAAAAGAACAAGATATTGAAACTGCCGGTAGAGTCGTATTTCTGACCGCACAGAAATATAAAGGACATCTCTGGTTTCGGCAGAGTCTTGGGTCTCGGAAAATATGCTTATTTTTTGGATTGGAAGTATAGTTTTGCGTCTAGGTTAACTTGTTTGAGGTGTGGATTCTAGCTACATTTCTGTTATTCTCTGCCCTCAGCGCGTTAGCATTCATAGCTGCACCATCACCGTGGCAACCACACAAACAAGCGCCACTCAGTCTATTAGTCAGCTCTTAGTCTTTTAATGAGACGAGTTGACTGAATAGCTTGTCCTGTGTCTCCACTAATCAGCTAATAACAATCACCACACGTGATTGTTATTAGCTGATTAGTGGAGACACAGGACAAGCTATTCAGTCAACTCGTCTCATTAAAAGACTAAGAGCACCACAACACAACTACTACTGATACTGCTATATTTTATGCCACTACTACAACTACTAATTCTGCAGATGCTGCTAATATCTCTTTTACTAACTACTTCGCTAATGGAACTGTTTTGTTCTACTACGCCACTGAGTGCGTTTACTTGACCATGAGAAACCCGATTACTAGCAATTGTCGGTTTATGCCATACGATTACTCCATTTACATGTGTAATTGGGTGTGCTTTGCCTTCGGCAATGGCACAACCTTTGTTCTCTCACATATATCTTATTATTATTTTCCCACCCCTAAAACTCAGTCAATATTTGGCCTACATAGACAACCTAGGTGTCAAAAGTTTCGTCTTGGTCTCGATTGCGTTGCTTCTATTGGGATTTACGTTCCGTTGCACGGTTTAGGCTGAGCTCAAGTTTTTGGGGCGAAAAGTGTCTTCTGTCAACGAAGGGTAGCAGTGCTAGCCTACGTCACTACGTCAGCACACGTTAGCAACGACGCATGGATACAACGTGATAGAGACGTTCTAGCACGCACATTGGAGCTTGGATTATGAGTGAAAAATGCCAACCCCCAAAATTACCAACCATTGGGTTTTGTTGAGAAAGCAATTTCGAGTGGAACTGCCATCTCGGATTTTTTATTTAGGTTCTGAAAGTCTTTGTAATTTCAGCGAGTGCGGGTCGCCCGTGAGACTGCCTAGGCGGCAGCCATGCAAGCGTCATAGTAGTTTAGTATTTTCGTATTTTTATAGTTCGGTCAATTCTACACCACAAAACAGAAGGAGGGCAATGTTATGACGATATGACTATTGTGAAGACAGCCAGATGGTGAGATTTTAATGTAGGTTGCTGTAAAAACTTGGATTGGTTTGCTACGTGAGAGCCCCGTCAGCCTCCGTTGACGATTGCGTCAGCTGTTGTCGATCTTTGATGAGTATTTTCTTAATTTCGTACCAGGGTCAATTCTACATCAAAAATCAGAAGGAGGGCAGTGATATAAAGATATGGCGATTGCGAAGACAGCCAGCGCGTCAGCATATTTTTGTGATTTGTGTAAAACTTGGAATTTGAGTGACACCACGGCTTGTTTTGACGTTAGCCTCAGTCAGACTCGGCTCACCCACTGGCAGTGTGTAGTACTGTCTTCAATGCCACAGCTAAACTTTATGTCAAAAGAAACATTCTCATTTCCGGCGCTTTCAAACAATCAGTGAAATGTGGAGCAACAGCAGCTAGCTTGCCTCTAGCAAACTTATTTTGAATTAGCCATTTCCCCCTACATTAATGTCAAACTTATTTACGTTTTGGGGGGCATATTTTCAGTTAGCAGACGGTACTGTTTGAATCGCGATTCCATACTGCCAGTGACAACGTTGTTACAGTAGCTTGTTTCAAAGGGGGTTTGCAGCTGTTTCAAAGGGTGTTCTTAATGAAATATGCAATATGAGTAGGCTAAATGCTTGAAAATATCACTAGAAGGGAAAAACTTAGAGGACGGACCCACCTGCAACCGACGCAAGCAAGCACACCATACAATTTCCCCAGAAATTGTACCCTCTCTAGTTAGTTATGCGATTACTCAATAAGCACGTCTACATGATTCTTTTTATTAATCGTTGTATGCTCCACGGACAAAACTTGCACCATCATCCTTCTGCAACAAAGTGTCGCCGTGTCTTCCTGTATCGGCCCTACTGCTGTATGTTTCATTCAATCAACACATTGAATCCTACTAAGAAAGCAGAGTAAACGCACTCAATGCACACATCTGCTACTGCTATCCCAACTATAATGTCAGCTGTTAAGACTATAATATTCTTTTTATGACTAGCTAGCCTAGGCCTACTTCTTCTTCTGTTTAACAGTTCAGCTTTCAGCTTCTCCCGCATTGTATTTCAGCTCTTAGCGTTGTTAGATGATGCAGTTCAGTTTCCACACTGCCTCTTTTGTGTGACTCACACATTTTTGAAATTCATTTCAGCTTGCGGGTATTTTCTCATTTCTGTATTTTCTGCAATTTAAGAAAAATAATTTCATCTTTCAGAATTCCAACGCATTTTCAGCAGGAAATGCCTTTCTAGTTGTTGGAATGCTGCTTCAGCATTCCAAGTATTGTTCTTAGAATCTTTATTCAACTTCTTCATATTCTTATTCTTATTCTATTTCTTCCGTGGCACGTTTCAGCGCCTTCAAATCTTCAGCTATTAAAACCGTTCAGCTATCAAAATATTCAGCAGTTTCAGGCCATTCCTGCTATGACTTTTCAGCTTAGTACCTCTTATGCTTGAATTAATATAAATCAATATTCATAATATTTTTTACATGGTTTTCCAATGGAGTTTTCTTTCAAATCCTCTCAAACTTCTTAAAACTTCTTCAACTTCCAAATCCTTCTTCTTCCTCAATCTTTCAGCTAGAGCCACCATTTAAACTTTAAAATGTTGACAAAACCCTAAACAATTTTTAAATAATTCAGCTTTTTGATATCTATTCAACTTTTTTCAATATCACTGATTATGTTTCATGACTTTTTCAAGCCGTTTCTGAGATTTACATGGGTGTGTACGTGAAAGCCTAGAGTGCAGACTGAAACGCTTAGAGTGGAGGGGAGCTTCGGATGTCGTTGAAAAAATATTTATATTTTGCCAGCATTGCCACAATTTTCGCTCTTCATGCTTCGTTTTTGGATCAATAGATAGCTAATTTTGTGCTGGTCGTAGACAGTTGTCTGTTGAATCCAACAGACGTACACATTTGTTCAGAGCCCCACGAAAGCGAGACAAAGTCCAACTCTCGCCCCATAGAGACCAATGCAAATCTGGTGACAAAATCGTCAGAGAAAGCAAAAAGAACAAGATTTTGAAACTGCCTGTAGAGTCGTATTTCTGACCGCACAGAAATATAAAGGACATCTCTGGTTTCGGCAGAGTCTTGGGTCTCGGAAAATATCCTTATTTTTTGGATTGGAAGTATAGTTTTGCGTCTAGGTTAACTTGTTTGAGGTGTGGATTCTAGCTACATTTCTGTTATTCTCTGCCCTCAGTGCGTTAGCATTCATAGCTGCACCATCACCGTGGCAACCACACAAACAAGCTCCACTCAGTCTATTACACAGGTGATTGTTATTAGCTGATTAGTGGAGACACAAGACAAGCTATTCAGTCAACTCGTCTCATTAAAAGACTAAGAGCACCACAACACAACTACTACCACTACTGATACTGCTATATTTTAAGCCACTACTACAACTACTAATTCTGCAGATGTTGCTAATATCTCTTTTACTAACTACTTCGCTAATGGAACTGTTTTGTTCTACTACGCCACTGAGTGCGTTCACTTGACCATGAGAAACCCGATTACTAGCAATTGTCGGTTTATGCCATACGATTACTCCATTTACATGTGTAATTAGTTATGCGATTACTCAATAAGCGCGTCTACACGATTCTTTTTATTAATCGTTGTATGCTCCACGGACAAAACTTGCACCATCATCCTTCTGCAACAAAGTGTCGCCGTGTCTTCCTGTATCGGCCCTACTGCTGAATGTTTCATTCAATCAACACATTGAATCCTTCTAAGAAAGCCGAGTAAACGCACTCAATTATAGGCTACTGTATCTGCAACTGCTATTACTATCCCAGCTATATCTGCAGCTGCTATTACTATCCCAGCTATAATCTCAGCTACTAAAACTATTATATGATGTATTATAATATGTTTACTGCTTCTTCAAATACTTCTACAGTTTAACAGTGCAGACTTTGGCTTCTTTTGCATTGTATTTCAGCTCTTAGCTTTGTTAAATGCTGCAGTTCATCTTCCACACTGCCACTTTTATGTTTTCCTGCTGTGCTGGTCTTGACTTTTTGGCATTAACACTTTTTCAGCAAAGCCATTGGAATATTCAATTTTTTCAGCAATTTAACTTAATTTCATCTTTGAGCTTGCTGGTACTTTGTCATTTCTGTATTATGAGCATTTTTTTAATTAATTTCGGCTTGCTGGTACATTTTCGGGTTTCTGTATTTTCAGCCATTTTTTAAATAATTGTCGGCTTTTCTCATTTCTGTATTTTTAGCATTTAAAAAATATATTTTCAGCTTATTATTTCTGTATTTTCAGCAATTTTCTGAAATTAATTTCAGCTTTCAGCATTCCAACGCATTTTCAGCAGGAAATGTCTTTCTAGTTCCAACTTCTTAGTTCTTCCGCCGTTTTTTGGCCTTTAACTCGTCCTGCATACTTTCACCGATTCCTACAATTTTTGTATCAAAACGTTCAGCTCCTTCAGGAGATGATGGCTATGACTTTTGGTATTTCTCACTTTTATACTTTTTAAGACATTAAGGTTTTTGTGCAAATTATTCTCCCATTAAAAGTAATGGTAAATCCTTTCAAATCATTAAAAAGCTTCCTCTTCTTTCAAACGTAACTACTTCAGCATACTTTCAGCTCGAGACACCATTCAACCTTTAAAATGTTCACAAGACATTCAGCTATTCCCAAATTATTCAGCTTTTTCAAATATTCAGCCAATTTTGAATTATGACAGTTTGAAATACATTAAAATGTTTGCTCCTTCTTGATTTTTTGAATGAGCAGCTTGCTGTTCTTTTTCTGATATTCAACTAAATCGTCAAACAAATTCCTCTAACGTTCATATAGTTTAACTTGCAGAAACAAGTTATACCTTAAAATGTAGGAACATTTGTCCTCTTTCAGCCAATGTAACTACTAAAGAGCTCACATTTACAGATTTTCAGCTATGAGCCTTGAAGCGAGAGCAGCCTTTCAAATTCTCTCACTAACTTCAATGGAGAGGTGGGTAAAATCCGTCAGAGAAAGCAAGAAGGAAGACGATTTCGAAACTGCCGGTAGAGACATATTTCTGACCGCACAGACATATAAATGACATATCTAGTTTCGGCAGAGTCTTGGGTCTCGGAAAATATCCTTATTTTTTGGATTGGACCTGTAGTTTTGCGTCTAGGTCAACTTGTTTGAGGTGTGGATTCTAGGTAAATGTTCGTTTTTCTCTCTGCCCAGCTCGTTAGCTATCACAGCTGCGCCATCACCGTGGCAACCAAACAAACAAGCACCATGAAAGCAGAATTGGGTACACGTTTTCGAAACTGCCAAGAGTTGTATTTCTGACCGCACAGACATATAAATGATATCTATGGTTTCGGCAGAGTCTCGGGTCTCGGAAAATATCCTTATTTTTTGGATTGGACGTATAGTTTTGCGTCTAGGTTAACTTGTTTGAGGTGTGGATTCTAGCTGTCTGTTATTCTCTCCTATAGTCGAGCTAGCGCGATGGCTCTCCATAACTAAAAACGGTTCGACTTCTTTTCCACAATCGACCAAATTGGCCAAACAAGGTATGTACATTGAGCTTAAAGTGTACATAATCTAGCCAGATCGTTTTTATTTTAGCAAGTTTCAAGTGTTTGCTGCAGCTGGCGTTAATCCTACGAACAAACGCTTCGTAACTGGAAAGTTTTACTTTTAATTGACGATATTGAACACATGTTAAGTAACTTGTCGTTACTCAAATATCTTCACCGTTTTCAGTATCTAGCTTACTGTAGGAAATCTCCCAATGCATCCTCTCTAGCTTCGCTTAGGCTAAAGTCAGATGGATGACGATGCATGCATTGTTCACGCCTACGGTGTTAATACCGTCTGTACAAATACCACTTTGACACACTTGCAAGAAATGATCCGCTGGTTAGATGTAGCATGACCTTATTTAATACCCACAATACTGTAGTTCAGCTTTTTGCAGCAGCAGCATTTTAATCTGAGTTCAAGTAGCTTTTGCAGTTGCACAACCAACAAAGTCACGTAATGTGACGTGATTGAATTTAAAAGTTTGTATTTTTATGTCATCTTTGAAGTCAGTGTCTGAACAGGACTGGGTGTGCAGGCACACATGATTAGTTTCTCCTCCACCTTGAACCTGAAACCTAGATTCTATGTTAGAAATGTTGTCAGTCTGTTGCCAATGACCAACGGTTGCTACGTTTTTCCAGCAAGTTCACGTCATTCCAGTGTTGTCCTTTTACCTTCAAATTCGTTCAACCCAGACTTCAGCAACTGGTTTTCTGCTAGATTTTCAAATTTTCATGCAGCTCATCTTTCTGAATTTTTGCCCTTATTGTTTTGCATTACGTTTTCTGCCTTCATCTTGCTCCAGGTCCTTTCAAAAATACCTTTCACAGCAGTACCTTCCAACTGCCAGTACTTTTGCATTTTTCTTCTCTTTTCTGTACTTTTCTGCCTTCAGCTTGCTGCAGGTCCTTTCTAACATACATTTCAGGCCTTTTGAAACTCCAGCAAATAATTTTCTGCTAAATTTTCAAATTCTTCAGAATTATTTCTCTTTTTGCATTTTTCTTCTCTTTTCTGTAGTTTTATACCTTAGTCCAGCTCCAGCCCCTTTCAAAAATACCTTTCAGGCGCTTCAGCTTGTAACTTTCTACTACATTTTCTCTATTTTCAGCTTTTTTAGCATGGTCAGCTATCCCCATTCAGGTTTTCAGCATTCTCACTGCTGTTTCGCAGGAACAGCCGTTTCTAGTTATTATTGTTTCTCTTCACACCCCTAAATCTTCGTCAATATTTGGACTACATAGACAACGTCGATGTCAAAAGTTTCGTCTTGGTAGCGATTGAGTTGCTTGTATTTTTATTTACGTTCCGTTGCACGGTTTAAGTAGAAATTACGTTTTTGTGGCAAAAAGTGAAGCTAACGGTGGCTAACTTGCTAGCCACAGTCAATGACGCTACTTACGTCACTAACGTCACGAAAACTCGCGTGACTACCTCTAGCAGAACATTAGTTTAGCAGCTCGTTAACTTCTGGGAGATAGCTAAGCTAACTGCTTTACTGCAAGGCAGCTGCAGAAACGCCACAAGCAAAGAGGCCAGGGTGATAACTATTTACTAATTTTACTTTGTGATATTACACATAATTGTGATGTGTAATGTACAATATAAGCTGATATTATTAAGGAAGTACATCTACTTTCGTAGGCTAGTCTACTATTTCACTGAAGTATTAGCATCATGACATTAGCCTCTGTTGCCCGGGCAACACATACTTCAGTGGTCTATGATGCATCTGTTTTCAATCGTTAAAATAAACATTCCTCACAAATACATTTTCGTTGTAGGATTTATTATGACATTAGATTACAAGTAAACGATTTGTGGGTGAAATTATCATTACCTGTTGTTTCAAACCAGTGTAGCTCACTGCAACGCTGTAGCCTACGCGAGACACACTACAAAAACATCTTCAGTACACAGCTGTTTAGGAAGTCAAACGGCGACAGAACATGTTCGGCACTCTCCTTACTTAAATCAAAAGTCTTTCAATAGGTGAAACTATCTGACTACTAACCTGAACTTCATTGCCACAGCCTAAACTTTGTCAATCTGTTCATGAAAATCATTAATTTCAGCCTAAACTGTACAGCGGAACGTTACATCGAATTCAACCAACGCAATCGCTACCAAGACTAACACAGCAGTAGTCTACTGTACTGTAGTAGTAGAATTTACCGGGGCAGCTTCTCCACACAGGCCTATATCGCATTTTGCGTTGTTACTGACAATGACCGCTACCAGTGAGCTTTTTATGAATGAGCGATTTTCCACTAAATAAATGTCAAGCTTATTTACGTTTTTGGGGGCATATTTTCAGTTAGCAGATGGTATGCTACTGTTTGAATCGCGATTCCATCTTCTACTGCCGGTAACGTCGTAGAATAATCTTCAAAGGGGGTTCTTTATTAATGAATGAATGCAATATGAGTAGATAAATGCCTGAAAATATCACGAGAAGGGAAAAACTTAAAAGGACGTTTAAGTCATAGAGATTAGGTCAATTTTTACACCGGTCTGCCAAATGTATTTGTTTTGATTCAGCTATGAGGCTGCCTCTTGCAGGGGAAATGAGAAGACATCTATTTCATTCTACACTTCACTCGTATTTTGAGTTGTAAATGAGCAGCAAAAAAAGATGCTTTTAAATCTATGTAATCTTTATAAATAATAAGTATGCATTTTTATATAAAATACACAGGAATAGCAGTTGTAAAAATGTCATTAAAAAACGGACCCCTGTGCAAACGACGCAAGCAAGCACACCCTACAATTTCCCCAGAAATTGTACCCTCTCTAGTTTACTGTACATTTACAATTTAAATAACACTGCAAAATACTGCAAATTTGACTTGTTAACTGTGATTTTACCACACAAACGTGCTTTGGATTTGCTAAATTAAAAGTCAAAGCAAGAACAAAGACAACAAAGACAAAACTCATTTAAACTTTTTAATAATGATAACAAGTATTACATTTACATTACATTTATGCATTTAGCAGACGCTTTTATCCAAAGCGACTTCCAAGAGAGAGCTTTACAAAAGAGCATAGGTCACTGATCATAACAACGAGATAGCCCCAAACATTGCGAGCAGCCAAAACATGAAGTATACATTGTGAAAAACCAAATAAGTGCCAAGGGGAAGAACCATAAGAGCATGCAGTTAAACAAGTTACAATTAAACAACATGAAACTCAAAAAGTGCAAGAGTGTACCTGTAAAAAAAGAAGACAAACAACAGTCAACAGTAAAATATTTCACAGCGAGTACAAGAATTTAAAACCGACCCAACTAACCAACAGGAGCAACAAGTCTCTCAATACGAGTCATTGTGATCCTGGAGGAAATTAACATCAGGTCCAGCCAAGCATTCCTAAGTGCCGGTTACTCCCGGAACAAGTGTGTCTTGAGCCTTTTCTTGAAGGTGGGGAGACAGTCAGTGTCCCTGATGGAGGTGGGGAGTTGATTCCACCATTGGGGGGCCAGACAGGAGAAGAGCTTGTGTTGGGACCGGGCTCTCTTGAGCGGTGGGACCACCAGACGGTTGTCAGAAGAAGACCGTAGGTGGCGGGTGGGGGTGTAAGGCTGCAGGAGAGACTGCAGAGAGACTGCACCCGACTACAAGTCGGGTGCAGTCTCTCTGCAGTCTCCCGTTCACCGCTCGGAAGGTCAGTACCAGAGTCTTGAATCTGATACGGGCCGTGATGGGAAGCCAGTGGAGGGAGATGAGGAGCGGGGTAACATGGGAGCGTCTGGGTAGATTGAAGACCAGACGGGCTGCCGCATTCTGAATCCTCTGGAGAGGGCGTGTTGCGCATGCCGGGAGATCGGCGAGCAGCGAGTTGCAGTAGTCCAGCTTTGAGAGGACAAGTGCTTGGACTAGCAGCTGGGTGGAATGCTCAGACAGGTATCTCCTGATCTTCCGGATGTTGTAGAGGGTGAATCTACACGACCGGGAGACCGCAGCAATGTGGGCTGTGAGGGAGAGCTCGTCATCCATGGTCACCCCGAGGTTCCTGGCAGAGGATGAAGGGGTCACCGTCGCCGATCCCAGGGTGATTGAGAGATCGTGGGAGATGGAGGGTTTGGCCGGGATGATGAGGAGTTCTGTTTTGGCGAGGTTCAACTGGAGGTGGTGCTCGGTCATCCAGGCGGAGATGTCTGTGAGGCAGGCCTCGATCCTAGCTGAGATCCCCGGATCAGTCGGGGGGAACGACAGGTACAGCTGCGTGTCGTCAGCATAGCAGTGGTAGGAGAAGCCATGGGAGGTGATGATTGGTCCAAGCGAGGTGGTGTAGAGGGAGAAGAGGAGCGGTCCAAGGACAGAGCCCTGTGGGACACCAGTGGAGAGCTGGCGGGGGCTTGACACTTTGCCTCCCCAGGAGACCTGGTAGGATCTTCCCGACAGGTAGGATGAGATCCACTGAAGTGCAGTGCCAGTGATGCCCATCTCAGAAAGTCTGGCCAGCAGGATCTGATGGTTAACCGTATCAAACGCTGCAGAAAGGTCCAGCAGAATGATGACGGATGACCTCGAAGCCGCTCTGGCAGACTGAAGGGCAGAGGTGACTGACAGGAGGGCAGTTTCAGTGGAGTGACCAGTCTTGAAGCCCGATTGGTTGGGGTCAAGCAGGTTGTTCTGAGAGAGGAAGTTTGACAGTTGGTTAGATACAGCGCGTTCAATTGTTTTAGAAAAGAAGGGTAGTAGTGATACCGGTCTGTAGTTCTGGGGGACGGCAGGGTTAAGGGAGGGTTTTTTTGAGTAGAGGGCTAACTCTGGCCTGTTTGAAGGCAGAGGGGAAAGTGCCGGAAGTAAGAGAAGAGTTAAGGACATGGAGAAGAAAAGTTATGATGGAGGGAGAGATGGTTTGAAAGACAGGGGAGGGGACTGGATCAAGGGGACAGGAGGTGGGGCAATGAGAGAGAATGAGGTCAGAGATCTCTGCCTCGGACAGGGGAGAGAAAGAGTTTAGACATTTAGTTGGGTCAGTCATAGAGGGTGAGTGGGTAGGAAAGGAGGGTTCAGGGAACCGACTGCTAATGTCAGCAACTTTTTTCTCAAAGAAGGAGGAGAAGTCGTCTGCTGTCAGGGTGGAGGGGGAGGGTGGGGAAGGTGGGTTAAGAAGGGTGGAGAAGGTAGAGAAAAGTTTGTGAGGGTTTGAGGCAGAGTTAATTTTGTTAAGGAAGTAGTGGGTTTTAGCATCAGTTATGCGGGCAGAGAAGGATTTGAGGAGGGAGTGATACTTATCGAGGTCCAGACCGTCTTTGGACTTGCGCCACCTCCTCTCAGCTGCCCGAAGGATGGACCGTTCTGCACGAATCACATCCGTGAGCCACGGGCAGGAGGGAGAAGATCGCGCAGGCCTGGTTGACAGGGGACAGAGAGTGTCAAGTGATGCAGTTAGTGTGGATAACAGGGTGTTGGTGGCAGTGTCAGTGGGGTGGCACATAAACTCGTCAATGGGAGGGAGGGAGGATGTTACAATGGAGGAGAAATGGGAGGGGGATAGGGAGCGGAGGTTGCGGCGGAAAGTTACGAGGGGAGGGGAGGTATGAGGAGTGGGAGGGAGAGAGACAGAGAATTGGATGAAGGAGTGATCAGAAATGTGTAGTGGGGTTACAGAGGTTAAGTCAGTGATACAGTTACGTGTCAGGATGAGGTCGAGCTGTTTTCCTGCCTTGTGGGTCGCCGGTGTGTTCAACTGTAAGTAACTCTGGTTACTTACAGTCAAGATGGCAGTCACAAAGTACACTCAGTAAGACACTATTCGCTCTGAATCTGATTACAGAAGTCAGGGCTGATTTAACCAAATTCTACAATGGCCCTAATTATGTAAACAAAGGCAGGGTCTCACTCGGCGGCAAGTACCCTGAAACTCGACCTCTAGCTAGCTACCTATTGACCAATTTAGCTGCTATACCCTTACCCCTATCCTTGAAACAGCGTTTTAGCTCAACACAAATGAATAAAAACAAACTCTGGTTACTTACAGTCAAGATGGCAGTCACAAAGTACACTCAGTAAGACACTATTCGCTATTAAATTCGCTATTAAATTCAACAATTTAACTTTCGGACTTCCCATGTACTGTTTTATATTGTTTATCATCAACCTGGAATTGGCTTCCATTGTAGGGGGTGTAGCATGGGCCATCATAATTCTGACCATGATTCGTCATTAGGCTCATTAACGATCACTGCAAAAGATCTGCAGTTCCTGTGCAGTGTCTCTGCACCGGTGCAGACAGGAGAACCTAGCAGAACAACCATCTCTCCAGCTCTCCATCGCAGCCATAGCCCACCTGAGAGGTCACGACAGTTAGCCAGACTCGTTAGATCAGAGAGGTATATTAACATCGCATCGTTTGAGTATCGTAAGAGTCGAGACTTCAGGACCCCGGGTTCTGGACTGGATGGAGTGCTACAGAGATGGCGTTCTGCTAGGTTCTCCTGTCTGCACCGGAACTGCAGCTCTTTTGCAGTGATTGTCTCCTATGTATGCGTAGGGACACTGAAGCTATGTAAGAGTGTCTCTTTTTAGTACAGGTTTACTGTGCAACACTAGCTAGTTCACTCCAATGTTAATACTTAGCTATAAAAATAGCATTTGCGCTGACCCACAGCAGAGTTAGCTAATAGTTCATCCTAAATTTGGAGCTGGCAAAAACCTACAAATTTGTATGTATAATTTGAACAGTACTTGCTACAAATCTTTAGCTGAGGCAACATACTCTATGTTCCTATTTCACTGACGCCAGCCGCAAATTAGCCACCCTAGCTGAAGCATTGACCATGTGAGACTTAGCTAGCCATCAAACTAGACGAAAATGTTTGCAATCATGACGGATTTATTGGATTTGATTATTCAAATCAGTGAAGTACGGTATTAACTGCACAAGTAAAACATAAGTACGCACAGAGATTACTAGCAGCTAAATTGGAAGACTGCAGATAGTTTACCGTTACAGAACAAAAGTCACGATCCTGGCAGGCAGCGCCGAGGTGAAATGGTGGAAAAGAGAAACGGTTGGGAAAGCGCGAAAACTGACGTCATTTCCACCTCAAAACTAGTTCAAGTGCAATTCAAGTTTTACAGTAATGTACTGGGTTATCTCAAAGGATGATTTGAAAATAGTGTTTTACTGTGAAATAACCCAACAAAATGCTGTGAAATCCCGGTATCGTGTCTTTCACAGTAACTTACTGTGTCTACATTGATTTCACAGTAAATTCTACATTACAACATGATATTGGGATTATTGCAGTCAAAGCCTGTAAAGTTATAATACGATGATTTATTGTGAAATATTGCAGTTAAATATTGTTAAATCCTGGTAACATTTTACAGTGCTGCTTTCAACATTTCAGGCAACACTTTGCATTATGTCCTGAAGTTGCCACAATGCTTAAAGCCACCGTACCAAGGACTTGGAAATCTCATAGATGAAGTGAGGGCCCAGCTGTCAAATGCCGAGATCATCATTATTGACGAGGTGTCAATGATTTCAAAGCCCTTGTTTGCCTACGTCAACTGGAGATTACAGCAAATCAAAGGCAGTAAGAAACCGTTTGGTGGCATGTCGGTACTGGCAGTAGGAGACTTTTATCAGCTCCCCCCACTAAGAAGAAGTAAACCGCTGTGCGTGTTTGAAGAAGATACAGATGACTTCTGGAAAGACTACTTTCAAATGATCACACTCACAGACATTATGCGTCAGAGAGATGATGTTGCATTCGCTGAGCTTTTGAATAGAATCAGAGTGAAGCAGAAAACGGACGCCTTGAGCAATGATGACAAAGCTCTGCTTCATCAGGCTGTGACTGACCCCGCCCGCTGCCCTAATGACGTGCTACACATCTTTTCCACCAACAAAGAAGTTGATAGACATAATGCTGCAACTGTGTCTGTTCTCCATTCCAACGTCATCAACATAAATGCAGAGGACTATAGAAGAGACCCTAAAACTGGACTGATGAAGAAGCAACAACATCCTTTAAAAGGACAAAAGGACAATCTGCTTGACATGCTACAAGCAGCTGAAGGTGCCCGAATCATGATCACCAGAAACATAGATGTGGAAGACGGGCTTGTAAACGGG